>JAOWBW010000097.1:1960143-2024636 GCA_026119855.1 Campanula takesimana | reverse complement strand
CGAGATTGAGAATCAAAAGCTCAAGAACACTAAAATTCATATAGCCTTTGAAGATTAGAAAAGTGTGTTTTCTAATGATTGGATCTAGCAGTCCAGATCTAGAATTGTTCTAGATATTTTTTCGCGCGCGTGGATACACATAGAGGATGCTTGCTTTAGCATCTCAAATTCGTGTTTTTGTGATCGTGATTCGAAGAACGCGAAGAACGAGGAGATCAAATCTAAAGCTTGAAGACTTAAAGATTTGAAGATCCAAAAATTTTAAACGCACAACTACGGTTAGTATTCTAAATTCATCTTCCTATTAATTTAATCATCATGAATGGATCCATGGCTCTAGGGTTTTGTTGATTTTATTGTCGTATTCCGCTGTGCAAGGACCCTCAAAACCCAACAGTCATCTTAACCATACTCACTTGACTGGCGACTTCATTAGCTTAGAGAATTGTGTTCATCGGAGCTTTGTAGCCTAAAGAATTGTTTCCACTTTTAGCAGCTTCTTTTGTTAAGCAACACTAGTAATACCAGCCTCGTGTCTTACTCCAGCATCAACCATTTCCTTAAGGTCAAGGAAGTAACCATTTCCATTCACCACCCTAATCTCGGGCAACAAGCACTTGAAGAATTTTCTTTTGTTCCTTTGTATTAGGAGGGTATTGGATTCAGGTAGCTTGTGATTCCACTCTTGTAGAAGTCATAAATAGATTCAGGTTCGGCAGATACTTCTCACAGAAGATGGTGGTAATATGATCCCACGTTTCTCTTTCATTTGGGTCCAAACCAAGAACCAACAGAGGGAAATTTCGTCTAAAGTTGTGTGGAAGACTCGAGCCATTTCTCGTTAGTACAGTCTTGGGCTCTCATGGCTAGTTCATAGCTGTCAAGGTGAGTATTGGGATAAGAAGTACCATGGAAGGTGGAGACCTTATGCATCTTTAAGTCTTTCGGGAGGTGTAAGTACCCCAATCTGAAACCGACCTATCTTAGAGTAGCCTTAGTACCGTTTCAGGGATAAGCTAATAGGCCAGGACCTCCTTAGGATAAGCTATAAATTCCAGGACTACTTTGGTATAAATTGGAAAAATCCAGAAGCTCGCCAGGCTGAGCCGTACGGATGCTTTAGGACTAGAGGGCCTAGCCGTACGGCTGGTTTGGGCACCCTCAGTCCCTATAAATAGAACCCCTTGGTGACCATTTCAGGGGGGGGGAGAAATACACATTAGAGAGGTCACTCTGCTGGAATTACCACAGAGTAAGAGTGAGAGTGATAACAAACCAAAAAAGAGAGAAAAAGGAAGATTGGCCTTAACCATCATAGGTAAAGCCACCTCCCCCCTCCTTTATCTTCATCTTACTCCTATTTTCTTTCTTATATCTTGGTTATACACGTATTTATTCTTCATTCATGCAAAGACTTGTCCATTTCAAGCACCTTTGTTTCTTGCAAGACTTGTCCATTATCAGCACTATATATCTATCTATTACATTATTATCTTGTCCAAGCTATGAGAAGTTCAAAGGTGCCCTCCATACCTTGTATGGAAGAGGTTCTAAACCTAGACACTCATAGACTTGTTGATTGTCATTATATTCCTTATTCATTTAAATGGTATGCTTTGTTTGGCCATGATAATCATGAGGGTGGTGGAACCTTAGTGTCTATCATTTTCCTCTTTGTTTAGCCTCAAAATCCCACTTTTGGGTCATAAAGATTCAATCTTTATGTGTTATTTTGACTCTTGGAAGGATTTTAAGTTATAAAATGTCATCTTGGTGATAAAGTTCCAATTTTTATTCACCAAATGACCAATTTTGGTCCAAAGGGGACATTCATCAACTTTCTTGATTTTCTCCTATGATTGCTCATGATTACACCCAAATACTTGTTTTGGGGAACCAAGTGATGATCATTTAGCATAGGAATGATGTTATAAAACTTGTAAAATGATTTCTTGCAAACCGGGATCAAAAACAGTTTGTCCAGCTTCAGACAGAATACCCTGTTTCTGTTCTGAACTGGACTGCTCTTGAGAAAACTGTAAAAATCCCAGAATTACCTCCTTTATTCGTACGGCTACTTTAGGTAGGAGGGCAAAATTGCCTGTTTTGCCCTCTGACCTTTATCTTATCACTCAAGGACCCCTTTTCAGCCGAGTTTCTCAAATAAATCAACAACAGAACTTTTCCGTTAAACACACACACACACACATATGCCATTTTAACTAACTTAGGGAGACTCGGCTTTGTCCGAGGCAACTTGAGAGGACGTAAAAACTCCTCCCAAGTTATAACCTGACCTCCGAACCTTTGAACTCAAACCTTTGTCATTTTGTTGGTTTAAAATTAACAAAATGTGGCGACTCCGTTAATTGGTCCGGTTCCCGCGTTTGGTATTTCGCCCTTGAAACGTGCTCGTGTTTTTCGAGGATGGATCCTTACAGGAGGGCACCCACATCACTTGGGTTAATAGTCTTGATGGTAGGGGTAGCTTTCTTACTAACTATATATGTCAGCAGGCGGATTTGCTCTTGCAACGAAATTACGAGGGATGATTGGATATGTCGGAGTTGGAGTTGGCTTGTGTAGACACCCCGCCTTGGACCTCTCACCCCGATTGCATACATAGTATTTTTATTTAACTTATTTTTCGTTAATTTCTGTTACTTCAGTTAAGTTCGTCACTGATTCCATTAGTTTTGGACTAAATTGCATAACAGAGTTAACTTTTAGGGTCATTCTGTCATTTTTGTCATTTTTACCCGCGGTCGCCTCCCGTAACAGCCATGTGCCGCACGCACGTTTAACCTAACTGGCCGGACCCGCGCGCCTCCCATATTGACTGTTACGGATTGCAGCCTTTTTCCTCCATTTCTAGAGTAAAAAACAAGCTTTTCACCACATGTTTTATTCTAGCATTAAACCCATTTTATTTTGTATCTCCCAATCCCATTATTCTAGCCATTCTTTAAAACTAAATATTTCTTTTATTTATTATTTGATTTTCTTTATTTTCTTATTGGTTAGAAAAGCTTCTTTCCCTCCTTTCTCCACCTATTTAAACCTCTCATTTCTACCTTAGAAAAGGATCTCAAATTCTCTCAACACTTACACTATACACAATTCTCCCAAGAATTCTTCCTACAAGATTTCTAGCAACAAAACTCTACACAAAATCATTCTCAAGTGAAAGTTTGAAGTTCTCCTTTTAAGGTACAAATTTTATTCTCTTATTTTATTTGTGTCTTACTAGTGTATGCAATCTCCATAAAAAAGGAACATAACCAAAAGGCCACTTCACTATTGAAGTTTGGTCAAGGTTATATTCCAACATTCTAAACTTTAGTTTAATTTACTATTCTTCTCTTATGTAATATTTAGAATAAATCAATAAACAAGTTTCTTTTTATTTTTTCTTTTGTAATTCTCCTTTTCTTTACATTATAATTGTTAGCACTTTTCTCATATTAAAATAAGGACATTTAGCATTAAAACACCAATAATAGCAAGACCCGTGTAAGCGGGACGGAGTGGGTGTTTAAGTACTTCCCGAATCTCTGGTTTTGTGTATAAACTTAGGCTATTTCTTTAGGTTTTTCTTATGTTCCCTTAATAACATAGGTGGTGACTCTACAAATTAAAATCAATTAGACATCCTAGGATAATTCACCGCTCTAGCCAAGTTGTGGGCTCTCCCGGGGTATCTACAGTGGCGACTCCACTGGGGTCGATTTAGAGGGTTAAACTTGCGTTTCTGCTTTTGGTGTTCTTTTATTCTGTTATCTGGGTATTCTGGTAAAAAGGTTGGAAGAGCGCCCCTCTGGCCTTCTTGGCCTGAAGCACGCGTGTCCGACCCCAATTACCAGAATCGCCCGCCTCTCATCTCGTCCTTCAAATCCATGTTTCTGTGCTAACAAATTCTGCAGGGGAAAGTTTCTTATTTAGGGTCAAGGCAATCCCTTGAACCCACTGATTTGCAGGTTTTCACCCAGAAGCGGGCGCCTCTGCCCCTCTTCCTCTAACGCGCGCGCCTCCCGAGTAGGTAGCCCAATGCGCGCCGCTTCTGGGCGCATTTCCAGAACAGAACAGTGCACAGAAACAGAACAGTTTGACAGTGTGTGGGCACCAGGCCTGCACATAACTTCTTTTACTTTTTGTTTATTTTATCGGTCACACGGGTGATTCGAAAGTTGTAACTATGTGATTATTTGCTTTTCTTTTGTTTTTTTTTTAAAAAAATATATTTTTGTCACTTGGCTTGACCTCACACTACTTGCACATATTCTTATGAATTGCTCACAATCGAGTCGCACAAGTCCATAACATTAAACCCGTCGAGGCCCGTCCTAGAGAGTTTCAAGCTCCACCCGACCTTGACTCTCTCAAAGCGTTAAACCTCAACCTGTGGCGTAGTTCACGACTACATGCCGGGGGTGACCTTAAGCCTCTCTTTAACCAAGCACAAGCCAACACATTCTTAGTCTAGGTTTTAACACTCCATGACCAAGTCGGTTTTCATGTGTCAAGATTTCCCTAAACTAATGTCATCAAATCATACATGCCATTTCCAAAAGAAACAAGTGGTTGTTATGGACGAAATAAAACTCCGTCCCCAAGTGGTTATTATGGACGAAATAAAACTCTGTCCCCGCATGTATGCTTTATGACATTAATTTAGTTTAATCCCGTCACATGTAGGTATCACAAGCGTGGTGAAATCCGATGAGTATATGGGACCGCGAGAAGGTCTATATACTAGTGTGACGATTCCACTATTTTTTCTAGAAACCCTAAAAAGGACTATGTCCTTCTGACTTTTGTAAATAAATAAAAAAAATAGTCATTTTTCTCTATGTGTTTGAGTCATTTTCTTGTTTGTGGGTCAATTTTTTTTTTCAAAAGGTGTTTGTGGGCAATCTAAGATCAACCGTGATCTTTCAATAGGTCCAATGGCTTCCAACGGCAACAACATCAAGGGTGAGAACATTTCCGTGTCCAACGAAAGGCTTTTCAACATAATAAGAGCCATGGGGGAACAAATGGATTGACTTGTCGAGGATGCCCGACCCAAAGACGATTTGTGGCAAGCCCTTTTGATCTCAAGAGGAGAATTCACGAGGAAGAGTTGTCCAAACTCAAGGCCAGTTTGCAAGAATTCACCGACAACAAGGAAAAGGTAAATGTAAAACATGCTCAAGTGGCTCGTCCCTCAAAAGTCAAAAAGGTGCTGCCAACAACCGAATTTTCACTCCTCTCCTAGGAGTAACCCGAGCCGAAGCATTTGAAGCCTTGGTAGCAAATGGAAAGGTTAAGCCTTTAGATGGATACAAGCCGAAGGGGATACATAAAAATCATGCACATGATAAATGGTGCAACTACCACAAGCATAGCGGCCACACTACCGAAGGGTGCTTCGCTCTCTAAAACATCATCCAAGATTTGATCGATAATGGGGAATTTACCATGGGTGAAGAGCAACCGTGAAACAAGGAATGACTTAGGGGCTTCAACAAGAAGGACTACAACGACAAGACGACGACACCAATCTCCGTTTCTCTTTATCTACCTAGAAATAGGATTAAAAAAAGTCAACTGTCCTCTTAAGTGTGCATTAATGTTTTCTCTTGTCCCATGTTAAATTTTGAGTCATCAAATAAAAGTTGTTCTTGTCCTCATACAATCTTCCAAGTTGTTCAATTTAATTCTTGGCAAAATGATGAAAAGATGTCTAAACAAGTTTTGGAATGAAGGCTATCACTTGAACGCCTAAGGGCTAAACATCGTGACGAAGGCGACAAAATCAGCGACAAATCCAAGACATCAAACGCTAAAGCAAGGTGGAACGACAACCATGGAGAAAATCAAGCAATGTTTCAAGGGGATTAAAAAAAAAAAAGCTCGCTAGGTTGACTCTTCAAAACAAACCTAGGCAAAAGTTAGAGCACAAAAAATAAAATAAATAAAATAAAAATTCCCCCTCAATCAAAGAAGTTCACAATAAGATCAGTATCATTTTCCAAGGACGAAGCAACATCAACAAAAATCACGACGAAGCAACAATTCCTCGCAACGAAATGAGCATCCACAAGAACTAAGGTGACATGAGCCTCTACACTGGAGGAACGTAGGCAACCTGCGGGTCCGGTCTCATGCAAGAAAGAAGATATGTTTAGCCCTAGCGCGTTATGGTGATTGGCCTTCATCTCGAACTTGTCTAGACATCTTTGTACGAGTCATTTGCCAATGAATTAATCACCTAAAGATTGAACAACTCTCTTAGAATTGGAATCGCTTTCCGTTCCTTATTGAGTCTAGGGGCTTCTTATATTTCAGCGACGCTCCAGTTTCTTGCAATCAAATTAGGGATTCCCTTCTCTTCTCTCTTAATGACTTACTTGCCTTCGTGAGTCGTTCAAAATATATAAATACATGAAGTCAATACTAGGGACCACTTCCCCTAGTCAAGTCAATGTCACTCATCATAAGTGACAAAAGGTCCTCACCCAAAAATCACATGTCTCTCATCCTCAGCATACTTCCTCATTAATCGAGTCAAAATGAAGACGCAAAAGAGATGCCCGCTAGATTAAAAACCCAAAAGGGCGGTCTAGGCAAAAAACAGGGTGCGTCATAAAAAAAGAGAGAGTGAGAGAGAGAGAGAGAGAGAGAGAAGGGAAAGAGAAATGGAGATCCCCGGCCTCTAAAGAAGACAAGTTCTACATTGACTCTCCTCAGCAAGTCAATTCCCCACCGAGTAAACTTTGGAGTTGCAAAAAGCTCGACAAGATACGGCACAATCAAAGGCTGTTTTGAGTTATTGGTATAAGAGAGATTGTTCTTGCAATGTGCATTTTTGGGCTCATGTGAAAGAAGGCCCGTCCGAGAATGAGCTCATGATCGATATGTCATCAAAAAGTCAAAAAGGGGTACGAGGTTGCACAAATAGTCCCCCGTGAGTCAATTGGTTTGGGCAGCGAATGGAAACAACGTGTGACTCGTTTTTAAAGCTTCTTCAAGCATGTCAAAAAGTTTCCCGAGAATGAAGTAGCTCTTGCCATGTCCTCTTATTTGTTCCCCCCCACAAGGACGAGTCTCTTTCTTTGCTTGACAAATGATGACGCCCTAGGGGCTATGTGACTAAAAAACGAGAGCTTCTTTTGGCTTCGTTTGACAATTAATGAGCCCTAGGGGCTATGCTCAAGAAAGATGTGTGAGACTATCCTCAAAGTCTCTCAAAAGGAATGATGAAAAGCCTTCTCGTTCTACTTGCAATCAATGGTGGCACCCTAGGGGCTACAATCAAATTTGAAGGGCTCCCTTAGCAAGAAGCAATTCACTTCACCTCCCTCAATGGTGGCCCTCGTAAAGACGTATGCAACATTGGAATCTTCCTCAATTAGTTTGGCACCGAATGCCTCAAGGGGCTTCGCAATCTACGATCTTTGGGCTACGGCATTACAGTAATCCAAGTAAATGGCAATATTGGGGCTTCGCAATTGACAATCTTTTGGGTAATGGTACTCGAGCAATGCAATATGGGGAGTGGTCCAAGCTTAAAGGGTCTCCTAGTACTTCACGTCAAAAGGTCTTTTGGTTTGAAAGGAGGGCTCCGAAGTTATGAATGAATTTGATGATTCTTGTTAGAACTTACAACGAGATTATAAAGGAAGTCTTAGAGAAAAGGAAAAAGATTCAATATGCAAAACTCTAGGGTTATAGCGGGAAATGCCTTGGCCAATCCCAATGTTCTTGCAATTCAGCACCCCCTTCTCTAAGATCAAAAGCAAAAAGTGTGGCTCTTGCGCCTCAAGCACTAGTTGCATCCGAAGATCCATCTTTAGTTCAACTCAAGAAGACTCAAGCAAGCATACCCATTTGGGGACCTTATCACACCAAGACCTTATCATCCGCGACCTCGACGACACCACAAGACACTACTGCATCTTTTGACATAAGCTTTCCACCATTTGGGTACCGACCACAATAAGGCTATTCATCTCCCCAGTAAGAGTAAGAAGGAGATCTCTATCAAGAATCCTACCCGACGGTGCATCCGCTCTCAATACCGAGACGATTCCAAGATATTTGGGGCTTTACATCGACAGGTATTCACAACCCACCATCTCCAAGCTCGCAAACAACAAGTACACGACATTTGGGGCTTGGCAATCTCTCGAAGCTTGGTATCAATAATCTCCTCTTGGGGCTTACTCACGTCAACAACAAAAGACGATTTTTTGAATGGGCTAAGAGATGATTTATCTTGGGGCTATGCCAGTCACTCAAAGTTTGGCATCAAAGGCATCCTAGGGGCTTTACCATCAACAACCCCTGGTATCTCAGCATTAAAAGTCTTTTGAAGCCCCATAATTGACAAATCTTTTGGGGCTAGACATCAATCTTCGTTGGGCACAACAGCGACAACAGAATTCAAGCGAGGCAATCCGGACTTCGACCGAACATGACTTGATCTGGGTTGGCTTTACAAACACACAATGATTAAAATGGTTCACCCACGAACTAAAAAAAAAATCTTTTTCTCATATATGTGCATATTCTTTTCCTTCTAACTATTAAAAAAAAAAAAAAAAACGACAAAAAGATTTTTCTTTTTCTTTACTTGCATAAAAGTATGTGCTTCATTTCACTTTGCTCCTAGCTTCTTCCAGCGTTCTCCATCATCCTTGAACTACGCTGGTCTGATTCCCTTCAAGGGATACGTAGGCAGCCTTTGGCACGACCAACCCATCATCAAGAGTGATCATACCTCCATCAGAAGTACAAGCGACTCATCTTCATCAAAAGTGTCGACATCTTTCATCAAAGCCACAGCATCAGAAATCCATCCCGAATCAAGCGGCCATGGTAAGTGAAGGTATGAACATCATTCTGCAAATTATATCGCACACAAAAGCAATTTCTTTATTCTTGCAAAATCCCTCTCATGCAAATCTGCTTTTCAAATCACAAAGCACCACAAGCACACTTTCACATCTCACACAAGCACATATATCTGCAAAGCATACGCATAACAGGTACAAGCACACAGCTCCACGGTGAACCACTAAAATCACCACCTCATCAGCAAAGTCTACTCAACAAACTCGCATTCATCGGCAGACAGATTCTCGGATCCCACTAGTCCCCTATACGGACTCTAAATCAGCAGATGGATTCTCGGATCCCGCTATCAGCAGACGGATTCTCGGATCCCGCTATCAGCAGGCGAATTCTCGGATCCTGCTAACAGCAGCCGGTTCTCGGATCCCGCTATCAGCAGACGGATTCTCGGATCCCGCTATCAGCAGATGGATTCTCGGATCCCGATAGTCCCCTATACGGACTCTAAATCAGCAGACGGATTCTCGGATTCCGCTATCAGCAGATGGATTCTCGGATCCCGCTATCAGCAGACGGATTCTCGAATCCCGCTAGTCCCCTATACGGACTCTAATCAACAGACGGATTCTCGAATCCCGCTATCAGCAGACAGATTCTCGGATCCCGCTATCAGCAGACGGATTCTCGGATCCCGCCAGTCCCCTATACGGACTTTAAACCTTGGCCACGGTGGGCCGTTTCATACTACCGTACCCCCTATATCAGCAAAAGTCGTTCACATAGGGAGTGCACCTCTATCTCTTGCAATTTTAATAATTCCTTCTTTTTATCGAGTCTTTATTTTCTTTATTTTTTCTTGTCGATGTCCTCGGCGGTTGTTTTTCTTTCGTCAACGCATTTTGCTTTGCAATCCACGCCGCCGAGGGGCTCTGTAGACACCCCGCCTTGGACCTCTCACCCATATTGTATACATATTATTTTATTTAACTTATTTTCGTTAATTTCTGTTACTTCAGTTAAGTTCCTAACTGATTCCGTTAGTTTTGGACTAAACTGCATAACAGTGTTAACTTTTAGGGTCATTTTGTCATTCTGTCAGTTTTACCCGCGGGCGCCTCCCGTAACAGCCATGTGCCGCGCGCGCGTTTGACCTAGCTGGCCGGACCCGCGCGCCAACCATATTGACTGTTACGGATTGTAGCCTTTTCCCTCCATTTCTAGAGTCAAAAACAACATTTTCACCACATGTTTTATTCTAGCATTAAACCCATTTTATTTTGTAACTCCCAATCCCATTATTCTAGCCATTTCTTTAAAACTAAATATTTCTTTTATTTATTATTTGATTTTCTTTATAACATAGGTGGCGACTCTACAAATTAAAATCAATTAGACATCCTAGGATAATTCACCGCTCTAGCCAAGTTGTGGGCTCTCCCGGGGTATCTACAGCTTGAACAGCAGGAGGTGCAGTGGAGATTGTAGGAATGGTGGCACCGATACTCAAAGGCAATGACGGAGGAGTGAGCTTGCTAGCATACAAGTAGTTACCCATCATCTCTGCGGATGGATCATAGACATTTTTGTTCTTGCTGTAGCAGGTGATTCACTTCAGACCATACAACGGTGAAGGAGGGACATTATGATAAGTAGGAAGCTTGAAAGGAATGGCATCCACATTATCAGGATTAATAGTAGGGACTTCTTTATCCTCGACAAAGACGACTTCTTCCCCACGGAACCTAGCATCAACACCTTTCTTCCCCATTTCGGCTTTGAGATGGTCCTTTAGCTCTTGATTGTGATTTTCTAAGGTACAACTCTGGTCCTCAAGTCTAGTGATCTTAAGCTGGAGGCAGGAAAAGTAGGGACGTAGATGTTGTGGCACATCGGAAAGATTGATTGCGGAGGTGATCTCAGGATCAGTAAGAAGAGCAGAGACTAGTGGCGCAGAGGTGTTTAGAGTAGCAGGTTCAGAGGATGGAGACATTGTTGGAGTAAAGATTGAAGACGAATATGGAGGCGGGCCTGAACGTTGCAGTCGACCACCGGAACAGACCCAAACTTGCTTCTATGTAGAGGTAGGGTAGGAGAAATTTAGGACGGGAAAGGCTCATGCAATGTATTCTTATTTACGAAAAAGATACATTATTTACGTCCTATTTGGTTAGAAGGGATACCATCCCCCTTTTGGGTTTCTATCTGTAGATACCCCGGGGAACCACGGCTTGGCTAGAGCGGTGAATTATCCTAGGATGTTTAACTTGTTTTTAGAGTCGCCACCTATGTTTTGAGGAACATAAGAAAAACCTATTGATTGTAGCCTAAGTTTGATTACGAAAACAGAGATTCTTTGTTTTGAGGTTCGGGGGTTAGGTTACGAGATGGGAAGTACCGAAACACCCATCTCGCCCAACTTAAGTTGGTCTTGCTTGATCAAAATCTACATGAATGAAAATGTTCTTCTTCTTCTTCTTTAAGTCATAAAAAGGGGGTTTTTAAAATAGGATTTGGAATGTAGGAGATAACTCCTTAACCAACCTCAATGAGATGAGGTGATCATTAGAGTCATGTCCCAAAATGATTTGGGTGATTGCACATTTGATTAAGTAAAAGAGAGAGAGGAGATGAAGTAGAAAAGAAAGGAAAAGATGGACTTTTACCTACAATTTGAAGAACTTCAAGTGTTGCTTGATGAGATCCTTGGAGAACCTTTTGAAAGTGATTTTTTGTCTAGTTTTCGATCGGGTTTTTCCGATGATTTTTCGATCCTTGAAAATGGAGGTAAAGGGAGGTTTTTATAGGTGAAAGAGGGGTGTTTTTGGTGCCAAAACTCAGTCACCAAGAAATCCTTCCCGGGCAAAATCTTGTAAATTGAGCAAGGGAGGGAATCCTGGCCAGAAATCTGTAACTAACGCCCAGAGGCGCGCGCTTCCTGCCTTGGGGGCGGGAGGCGCGCGCGCCTGGCTCCTCCTGTCGGAGGCGTGCGACTCAGAGAAGGCAATTTTGACAGAATGGACTAGAAAGTCAGCCCTGTCATTCAGTTTAGTCCCTGGACTTAACGAAGTCAGTCAGGAACTTAACGGAAGTGACAGAAACTAACGAGAAACACTTAAAATGGGGAGAAACACAAAATCAAATGTGCAATCGGGGTGAGCGGTCCAAGGCGGGGCGTCTACAGAGCCCCTCGGCGACGTGGATTGCAAAGCAAAATGCGTCGACAAAAGTTAAAAACACCCGCCGAGGACATCACCAAGAAAAGGCAAAGACTCGATGAAAGCAGGAATTTGAAATTGCGAGAGATAGTGGTGCGCTCCCTGTGTGAGTGGCTTTTGTTGATAGAGGGGGTGGCATGATCCGTTAGGTGAACCTGCCGGCTGAATGTTTTGAATGAGGCCGTTAGTGAACCTTTTGATGAATCCGTTAGTGAATCCCTTGGATGAGTCCGTTGGTGAACCCTTGTTGACGAATCCGTTAGTGAATCCCTTGGATGAGTCCGTTGGTGAACCCTTGTTGACGAATCCGTTAGTGAATCCGTTTGATGAATCCGTTAGTGAATCCCTTGGATGAGTCCGTTGGTGAACCCTTGTTGACGAATCCGTTGGTGAATCCATTTGATGAATCCGTTAGTGAATCCCTTGGATGAGTCCGTTGGTGAACCCCTGTTGACGAATCCGTTGGTGAATCCGTTTGATGAATCCGTTAGTGAATCCCTTGGATGAGTCCGTTGGTGAACCCTTGTTGATGAATCCGTTGGTGAATCCGTTTGATGAATCCGTTAGTGAATCCCTTGGATGAGTCCGTTGGTGAACCCTTGTTGACGAATCCATTAGTGAATCCGTTTGATGAATCCGTTAGTGAATCCCTTCGATGAGTCCGTTGGTGAACCCTTGTTGACGAATCCGTTGGTGAATCCGTTTGATGAATCCGTTAGTGAATCCCTTGGATGAGTCCGTTGGTGAACCCTTGTTGACGAATCCGTTGGTGAATCCGTTTGATGAATCCGTTAGTGAATCCCTTGGATGAGTCCGTTGGTGAACCCCTGTTGACGAATCCGTTGGTGAATCCGTTTGATGAATCCGTTAGTGAATCCCTTGGATGAGTCCGTTGGTGAACCCTTGTTGACGAATCCGTTGGTGAATCCGTTTGATGAATCCGTTAGTGAATCCCTTGGATGAGTCCGTTGGTGAACCCTTGTTGACGAATCCGTTAGTGAATCCGTTTGATGAATCCGTTAGTGAATCCCTTGGATGAGTCCGTTGGTGAACCCCTGTTGACGAATCCGTTGGTGAATCCGTTTGATGAATCCGTTAGTGAATCCCTTGGATGAGTCCGTTGGTGAACCCTTGTTGACGAATCTGTTGGTGAATCCGTTTGATGAATCCGTTAGTGAATCCCTTGGATGAGTCCGTTGGTGAACCCTTGTTGACGAATCCGTTAGTGAATCCGTTTGATGAATCCATTAGTGTATCCCTTAGATGAGTCCGTTGGTGAACCCTTGTTAACGAATCCGTTGGTGAATCCGTTTGATGAATCCGTTAGTGAATCCCTTGGATGAGTCCGTTGGTGAACCCTTGTTGGCGAATCCGTTAGTGAATCCGTTTGATGAATCCGTTAGTGAATCCCTTGGATGAGTCCGTTGGTGAACCCTTGTTGACGAATCCGTTTGTGAATCCGTTTGATGAATCCGTTAGTGAATCCCTTGGATGAGTCCGTTGGTGAACCCTTGTTGACGAATCCGTTAGTGAATCTGTTTGATGAAATATTGCTTTGAAGTCTCGTGCCATTTGGAGTCACACTTGACTTTTTGAATTGCGGGGTACGGGCATAGTTGACCGCGACTAGAAAAATGTTCCTGCTGGGGATGAAATGTTGAGATTGACTCTTAAGGGGGGTGTGGCACCCGTGACAGAACTTATGGAGTTCGGAATTTTGAAGAGGACAGCCTACTTTTGAGTGGGAGTTTCTATCCTACTTTCGATTTTTTGACATGCCTTAAGGGCGGACCAGAAAAAGGTGTGCCCAACTGGGTGTCCGAGGATCGGGACAGTGTCTTGATTTAGGCTGGAGATCTCTGACAAGGCCCTTTTCTTGAAGTGATTTAGACCTGGGAGGCGCACGCCTTCCTATGTAGGCTTGGGACGCGCGCGCACTTCAGACTGCTGGCGGGTGGCGCGCGCGTCTGGGAGGCGGAATTCCGGGCTTGACATTTGCTGACCAAAAGAGCCCCCAACAGCTATAATATCATCTTCTTTTCGACCACTTGATTCTCACAGCTCCTTTCTGCCATTTTATCACATCATATTATTGCTTAACTTCGCTTGTGATCAACATTTTCCATGGCTTCCAATTCTTTTGCCCTTGATGCCAAGGTCGTTAGCGCGTATGAAAAGGACTTGGGCACTTTTGTGTACTCTTTCAAGACCCATCCCAAGAAGGCCTTCATTAAAGATTTCGGGTTCCGAATTCTTTTCACCTTGCGGACGTTGAAGCCGGATTGGGATTTGTTGAGAGCTGCCGCGGCTTTCTGGGATTGCGACAGCCATACCTTCAACCTTTCAGCTAATAAAATGGTGCCGACTGTTGAGGATTTCGGGGCCATCCTTGGCATGCCTTTGGCCGATCGGATTGCCGTCCCTAAATATCACCGTGGTGCCATCGACTCTTGGGTTGGGTTACTGAATCTCCCCATTGAGGACGTGAGGAAGATGTTGCATGGTACCGTGATTGACATAACTGAGTTGCCGATGTTCTTCAGTTTACACTCGGAGGACCCGATGGTTCAATCTTTCAAAAGAAATGCCATGGCCGTTTGTCTCTTCAGCGAAGTACTCTTTGTTACACCTTTCGGGACTGCGGACGTGCAGTTGGCTGAGATTATTTTACAAGCTAAGGAGCAGCAATTTAGTATAATCCCTCTTATTGTAGGGGAGACGTTACACGGCCTTGATGAGTTACATAGGACGGGCGAGATGTGTCGGGGAAGCCCTTTGCTCTTGACCATATGGCTCCGAGAACACTTCAGAATTTATTCTCCGGATGGTGATTTGTCTCCTTTTGCTGTTCATAGGAGGAAGTTGTTGATCCGGGATTTATCTGAAGATGATTGGAAGAAATTCTTTGCCTCTAGGGTGACCGTCGATATTGAGTGGTGTCCTCCTTCTTGGGGTCTTCGTCCTTTTGTGGAATGGACTCTTGGTTTTCAGCACGTGGTTGTACCCGGTTTGAGAGATTCTTCGTTTTACCAGCCAGAGCGGGTTCTGCGGCAGTTCGGTCGCCAACAGACAATTCCTTTTCCGAGGGATGGAATGCTTCGTCCAGTTGCTTACATGGGTCCTGACTTCTCGAGTGAGCTTCAGTCGGCTTGGGGAGATGACCGCAATCGTTGGGCTTTCGCTCCTCTGCATCGGGGGAGTGTCTTCCTTCCCGAGAGCTACTTGGACTATTTATTTGGCACCCTTTACCGTGGCATCACTTGGGTTGATGTGCTTCGTGCCGAGTTGTTGGGACAGGGTTTTGAGCCTAGCAGCACTTTGAGATATAGGGAGGCTGCTGCTGATTCGAGTAACATTCTCGCTGACCCTTTCGGTACTCCTTTGGATGACTTTTATGCTAGGAGACGTGTTGCAACACAGAAGGTTTCGGTGCGTATTAGTGCTCCTTCGTTACCCAAGAAGAAAAGGATTGAGAGATGATCGGGTGCTCCTTTGAAAGCTAAGAGAAAATTGGATTTTTCTTAGTACCCTAAGAGATTGCAATTAGACCACTTTGTTTTAGGATTTAAAAGTTTGATGTCTTTTGTTGCTCAATAAATCCGTTGTAATGGTTTGAATAATTCATTGAATGAATAAAAATTGCATTTTGTTATTTGAAGTGAATTGGGTATTTTTGATATGTTTTAGACCGCACCCGAAGGTTGCCTACGTTCCTCCAGTTGGGAGGCTCAGGTCTTCGTAGTTCAAACAAACAAAGACCATTTTTTTTTTGTGCACCCTGTTTTTTGCCTAGACCGCCCTTTCGGGTTTTCAATCTAGCGGGCATCTTTTTTGCACGTGCTCTAATTTTTGCCTAGGCCGCCCTTGCGGGTTTTCAACCTAGCGAGCGATTTTTTTTTTTTTTTTTGGTTATAGTATTTGTTTATTAAGCGTAGAACCTCTTGAGCTTGTCGAGGTTGACCTCCTTTGGCAGCTGGTAACCATCTAAATCCATGAGCCGGACTGCACCACCGCTTAGTATCTTTTTGACCACGTACGGACCGATCCATCGGGGTCCCCATTTCCCCAGGGGATTCATGGCATTAGGAGGATGTTGTCTTAAAACCAAATCTCCCACATTGATGTTTCGAGGCTTCACCTTTTGTTGAAAGCTCTTGCCATCCTTTGCTGATACGCCCTTGTGCGTTCGAGTGCTCTTAACCTTTTCTCGTCGAGCAAGGCTAGTTGTTCATATCGACTTTGCATCCAGTCGACCTCGTTGACTTGATTCTCGAGGAGGACCCGTAGAGATGGGACTTCAAGTTCGATAGGGAGTACGGCTTCTAAACCATAGACCAATGCATAAGGAGTTTCTCCTGTTGCGGATCGTATTGATGTGCGGTAGCCCCACAATGCTAATGGTAGCTTCTCGGGCCAATCCCTTCCTGTTGAGGCCATTTTCTTGACGATGGTCTCGATGGTCTTATTTGCTGCTTCGACTGCGCCATTTGCTTGGGGCCGGTAAGGAGATGACTTGTGCTTGGTGATCTTGTATTCTACCAAAAGTGCATCTATTTCCTTCTCGAAGTGAGAGCCGTTGTCGGAAATGATTTCATGAGGCACGCCGTATCGGCACATGATATTAATCTTTACAAATTCGGCCACTTTCTTGGTGTTGAGGGTTCGATAGGCTTGTGCTTCGACCCACTTTGTGAAGTAGTCGACTGCCACTAGGATGAATGACTGCCCATTGCTCCCGGCAGGATGAACTTTACCGATGATGTCTATCCCCCAACAAGAGAAAGGCCAAGGTGTGATCATGTTGTAAAGTTGTGAGGGTGGAGCATGTTGCAGATTAGCGTGGAATTGGCACTTGGCACACCTTTTGACTTTCTCGATACAGTCTCGTTCCATAGTGCTCCAATAGTAACCAATGCGAAGTATCTTCTTGACTAGCATAAACCCATTCATATGGGGTCCACATTCTCCTTCGTGCACTTCACACATTATCTCTTGAGCTTCGGTCTCATTGGCGCATAAGAGATTGATCCCATCGTGGTGCCTTTTATAGACTCGGTCCCCAATCAGTACGTACCGAGAGGCTAACCTTTGCAGAGCTGCTTGAGACTTCTTATTGATGTTCTCGGGATAAGTGCCGTCTTTGAGGAAGTTCATGATATCCGAATACCACGGAGAGTTTGTTTGAACCTCGTTGATCTCGATACTCATGCAATATGCCGGACTGTTCCTTCGAGCGATTTTGAAAGGCTTCACCATTTTCCCTTTGGGCATTTCAACTAATGAAGCTATAGTGGCCAGTGCATCAGCGAAGCGATTCTTATCCCTTGGCAGGTAGTTGAAAGTGATCTCTTGGAATTGTTCAACCAGTTCTTCAAGGTGCTGACCATACTGTTGGAGAGTCGGGTCTTGGGTTCGCCATTTACCCGATTGCTGATTGATAAGGAGCAAAGAGTCGCCGAACACTTCTAGTTCCGTGACGTTTCTTTCGAGAGCTGCTTCGAGCCCTGCTATGCATGCTTCGTACTCGGCAATGTTGTTGGTAGCTTCGAATTCCAGGCGTATGGCAATGGGAGTGTAGATGTCTTTTGGATCGACAAGCAATACCCCTATACCAAAACCGTGTTTATTGGCGGCGCCATCGAAAAAGAAGTTGCCACTTGTCTTCCTCGGTTGCAGTACAAATTAAATGCTCGTCGGGGAACTGTACATCTTCCCCCTTCACTTCATCACACGGGAATTCGGCAAGCTGGTTACTGAACACTTTCCCCCTGATGGATTTTAGTGTGACGTAAGTGATATCATAGCCGGCGAGAATGAAGTACCATTTGGTTATTCTTGTTGACATGAAAGGCTTCTCGAAGATGTAGCGGAGCGGGTCCACCTTTGCTACTAGCTTGATCGGAAAAGCTTCCATATAGTGTTTGAGCTTTTGAGTGACCCAAACCAATGCTGCACATGACTTCTCTAAGACAGAGTAGTTCTTTTCGCCTCCTTGGAATCGGCGACTGACAAAATAAATGGTGTTCTCCTTTGTGGACTCTCGTTGTTCTTGTGCTAACATAGCCCCTAGGGCTTCATCATTGATAGTGAGATAAAGCAACAGAGGTTTCTCCTTGTGCGGCGGAACTATAACAGGAGGGCACGTCAAGTAATGCTTTACTTGATCGAAGGCTTCTTGGCACGCGTCGGTCCATTCTAGAGCCACATTCTTCTTGAGTAGCTTGAAGATTGGCTCGCACATGGAAGTGAGTTGGTGCACAAACTGACTGATGTATTGTAGTCTTCCCATGAAACCTTTAATCTCTTTCTGCGTCTTTGGAGGAGGCATGTCAATGATTGCCTTGATTTTGGAGGGGTCTACTTCGATTCCTCTTTCAGTGACCATATAACCAAGAACTTTGCCTCGGATAACCCCAAATGTGCACTTTGCAGGGTTGAGCCTCATCTTGTGTTGACGAAGCCTTTCGAAGAACTTGCGGAGATCGATTAGGTGTTGACCATCGGTTCCTTTGGAGTGAATGATCATGTCGTCCACATAGACCTCGATTTCTTTGTGAATCATATCGTGGAACAAGTCTGTCACGGCTCTTTGGTAGGAAGCCCCAGCATTTCTTAACCCAAATGGCATGACTGTGTAGCAAAAGGTACCCCACGGTGTTGTGAAGGCTGTCTTATGTTGATCTTCCTCGGCCATAAGAATCTGATTGTACCCAGCGAACCCATCCACGAATGAGCGAACCTCGTAGGCAGCAGTGGAGTCGACTAGCATGTCGATATTAGGGAGTGGAAAATCATCCTTTGGGGAAGCTTTGTTTAAATCCCGGAAGTCTACACAAACTCGAACCTTGCCGTTCGCCTTCCTGACTGTCACAATGTTTGGCTAACCATGTCGGATACTCGATAACCTTGATGAACCCCACACTGAGGAGCTTCTCAATCTCTTCTTTGACCTGCAGAGACCATTCTGGCTTGATCTTTCTGAGCTTCTGCTTTACTGGCCTGGCATCTTCTCTGATCGGAATCCTGTGCTCCGCTACCTTTCTGTCTAAACCCGGCATGTCTTTGTATGACCATGCGAACACATCCACGAACTCCCGTAGTAGTGCAGTCAATCTGTCTTTATCGTCCCCCTTGAAGAAGTTTCCAATCTTAGTTTCTTTTGGTTCTTCTTCGGTACCCAGATTAACAACATGCAATTCTTCGTCAGCCTTTGGACCATTCTCGCCACGACTACAGACTTGTTGAGCAAGTTCATTTAAGTATGTTGTGTTTTCGTGGTCTATTTCATCATAATTTGAATCGTTATTAACTTGTTTGCTAAGTTCATTATTAGTTAATTCATCATTTATGATGTTTGCAATCTCAGGGTACTCAGAAATATCAAATTTTTCATTAGCAAAGAAAGGAAACACACGCTCGGCTATGGCCTCCAAATCATCTTGGGTGAGGGTATTAGAGACACTCTCGGACTCGAAAGTAAGTGTGAGCTGCTCTTCCTTTGTTGCTTGCGGGGTATGCAACCCATTTCTTGGACTAAGAATTCCTCGGATACCACGGGCCCTTTTGTTGAATACCAATTGTTGATCGGCTCGGAGCTTGGCGGGATCTCACTGAGAGTCTAGTTCATGATGACGGTGTCATGGATGGCGTTAACTTGGCATTTATTCATCACAGCGAGCTCATCGAACATGGAGGCTAAATCTGTCAGTTCCTCCCCCACGGTGATTTCTATCTCGGATTCTATAGTCATCTTCCTTCCCCACCATTTACGGGGCGACATGGGAGTTGGTTTTCTTTCGGATATCTGGATCTCACAATCGGAGAAGATTTCGAGGCTGGGCTTTTTGACACCTTTATTGTTAACCCACGGCTCGGGAAAGATCATGTATGGAACATCTTCCCCTTGGCGGACAAAATAACCATTCAACGTCTTGCGATAAGGCCTTATATTAGGGACTTCATACCGACGGCCTTCTTTACGAGCTCGGGCCTTTTCGTTCTTGATTGCTTGCTCTTGTTTCAAGTCTTCTTTGGAAGGCTCATACCCCAAACCGAAGGTGTTCTTGACAAATGGGACTTGCACGGGATGTAGGATTCCTTGCTGATATTTCCCTAAGCCTAAACCAGGGAAGTAGTCCATATTCCTCATCATGCGGAGGACTTTGTGATTGCTGGGGGTCCATGATCCGTTTCCCCCTTCTTTATCAATGGCGTTGATTGAGACGCCGGAGAGAGTGGAGTCTGGTAGACCATGCTGAACTTGGTGGACGGGCTCACCTTTTCTGTGGATAGTGATGTTTTCAGCCATTACGGTCACTATTTCATCACCATTTCGGATCTTGACACATTGGTGGAGAGTTGACGGTACGGCATTAGCACTGTGAATACATGGTCGACCCAACAGTAAGTTGAACGAGGCCGGGATATCAAGCACTTGGAATGGAATGGACATGACCATGCTCCCAAACTCAATGTCTATTTCGATCATACCCATGACTGTACGGGCGGTGCTGTCATAACCTCGGATTACTTGAGTAGAAGGCTTCAAATCAGAATCCTTAAGCCCCAGTATGCCCATGATTCTACCAGGCATGAGATTGAGTGCGGAACCACCGTCCACTAAGACTCTTGAGACGGGCCTCCCCCTTGCTCGTACCTTGAGGTAAATAGCTTCGTTGTGGTCGGAACCAAATGGTGGAAGGTCCATATCGGCAAAGGTGATGACGTTGCCAAAATGAATGTGACCAATCATTACCGTGAGGTCCTCGGGAGTAGTATCGGGAGAAACTGATGTATCATCGAGATTGCGGATGACAAGATCTCGGTGTTTCTTTGAGGATGCAATAAGGTCCCAAATAGAGATGTTGGCTTGAGTTTTCTTGAGTTGGACAAGTAGAGGATCTTCGGGAGCGTTGTGAGCTTGCGGCTTTTGAGAAGAGGAGCTCGGTGCGGAAGTGGAAGGGTTGCTTGCTATGACTCGATCGGATCGAGTTAGCATGTTGACGTTCCCATCTTGCTTCTTTTTCCTATTCTCTAGTACTTCCCTCATTACTTCATCGTAAGTCACTACATAACAAGAATTGTCAAGTTCATTCATAACATTGGGGCCCCCATTCACAATTGGGATTGAATGGGTGGTCCCCTCGAGTTCTCCTATCTCTATTACATTGACATGCTCGTCATTAGTCACTACAAATTCTTTCTTATCTATGAGATCTTGAATGACATTGCGGAGAACGAAGCATTCCTCGGTGGTGTGGCCACTATATTGGTGGTAGCCACAATATTTGTGGTGAGCATGATTGGATTGGATCGTCTTGGGTTGGTACCCTTGCACGGGTGTGACTTGACCCTTTGCCTTGAGGACCTCGAACACTTCGGTTTGAGTCATGACTTGGAGAGGCGTGTAGACACGGTCACTTCGGGACTTCTTCCCTTGAGGCGGAGGAACCTTTTTGTAATTCCCCTTGTCAATAGTGACGGTGTTGACCGAGGCCTCTTTTGTGGAGTTGGAAGCGGCCTTGTAGCGGTAAGTAGGAGTGGTCTTCTTAATCTCCTTGAGCAAGTCATCCATGCGTACCCCCGCCTCATACATTTGGGAGAAGTCGGAGTAGCAAGCCCCACTTAGGTGAGTGCGGAGATCAATCTTGAGACACTTGAGAAATATGTCCATTTGGTCTTTTGTGTTCGGCCTCTCAACAATTTCAGAGAGTTTGTCATTCCATCTCCTTGTTAAGTCGATGAAGGACTCATTATCTCGTTGAGTAGTGTTCTCTAGCTCTTTCCTTGTGGACCGGTGAGTGGTGTTGCCTTGGTATTGGTTCTTGAAGGCAAGCATGGCGGAGTCCCAATCAAGACGGACAGTGAGCGGGAGAGTAGCATACCAATCTTTTGCCGCCCCCTCGAGAGTGAGAGGAAAGCATTGAGCCATCACCTTGGCGGAGACCTTCTTTGGAACCATTGCCCAAATATAAGTCTCAATGTGAGCCATAGGACAAGAGTTGCCCTTGAATTTGCTTATGTCGGGCATCTTGAACTTATCGGGAAGAGCGGCCATAGTACTCATGAGGATGGATGATTGATAAAGGCTTGTGTCGGAACCTTTCCCCATGTTGAGCCCATTGAATTTTTGGTCGATGTAGGCCATGATAGAATCCACCATTTTGGGCTCATTGTTCTCGGAACTTGGTTCCCCTATTTTCTTGGTGCGGGTGTTGACATAAGGACTCTTGAACAAACCCTCGGTCCATTCGGATTCATCATCATTGTTCTTGTTCTTTCCCTTGGCAAGGTTGGTGAGCTTTTCTTTCATTAGCTCCATTTCGGCCTCGTGGGCCTCCCTTTGGCTGTCGAGGTGGGATTGCCAAATGTCGTCTTTGCTTTGTGCCTCCTTGTTAAGGGTGGAGACTTGCTCTTGGAGGAGTTGGACCATAGTTGAGAGCTGTTCGAGAGACATGGTGTTGCTGCTGCCGGTCATGGTTGATGTTGGAGCTGTTGGAGTGATCTCTTCACGGACTAACCGATTTGCTGAATCCCGGTAGACTTTGTAAGTACCAATTGAACCTATATTGCAGAAGAGGCCCTTGTCAGTCTTGAGTAACACTTGCAGTCCATGAAGAGGCTTAGAACACACAGTTGGGCACACGACTCGAACCACATAAGAAAAGACTCTTTTTTTTTTTAAGTCGGAGGGAATGAATCCATTTTGGGGTTTCTAAGAAAATAATGGAATCGTCACACTAGTATATAGACCATCTCGCGGTCCCATATACTCATCGGATTCCATCGCGCTTGTGAATCCTACATGTATCGGGTTTAAACTAAATTAATGTAGTAAAGCATACATGCGGGGACGGATTTTTATTTTCGTCCAAAATAACCACTTTTGGGGACGGATTTTTATTGCGTCCATTTCAACAAGTTGGCATGTATGATTTGAAGACATTAGTTTAGGGAAATCTCGGTACATGGAAACCGACTTGAGTCACGGAGTGTTAGACCCAAACTAGAATTGTGTGGTTTGTGCTCGGCTTGAATATGAGGCTCAAAGGTCACCCCCGGCATGTAGTCTTGAACTATGCCACGGGCTGAGGTTTACCGCTTCGAAAGAGCCAAGGTCTGGTGGAGCTTGAAACTTTCTAGGACGGGCCTCGACGGGTTTGGGGTTGGACTTGTGCGACTCGATAGTGAGCAGTTCATAGGAATATGTGCATGTAGTGTGAGGTCTAACAAGTGACAAATTTTTTTATTTTTTTTTTGAAAAGAAAGAAAAACACACAAAACACATAAGCACATAAAATTACAACTCCCGAATCACCCGTGTGACCGGTAAATAAAACACAAAATTAAAACAGTTCGAGGTTTCAATTCTGTTCTGATGCAGGCAACTGTGCCCACACTCCACTGTTCTGCTCAGTCACTGAAACCTGTTTCTGTTCTGGAAACCAACCCAGAAGCGTGCGCCTCTGAGTGCTGATGTGGGACGCGCGCGCATGGCGCAATGCTTATGGGAGGCGCGCGCTTCTGGGGCACACCTGTCAGAATGTCAGACTTTGGACTCAGGGGATTGCCCTGGTCCCATGTTCATATTGTAACCCCTGCAGAAGTGATTAGTGCAGAATAACAGAAGAAGAAGATGAAGAACATGAAGAAGTGGGCGATTCTGGTTCTTGATGCGGGATGCGCGCGCCTTAGGCTTAAAAGGCCAGACGCGCGCGCCTCCCCCATCAGGAAACAGAATGCCCAGAAAAGATGTAGATTTCGATCTGAATGCAAGTTTAACCCTCAAATAGGTCCCCAGCGGAGTCGCCACTGTAGATACCCCGGGGAACCACGGCTTGGCTAGAGCGGTGAATTATCCTAGGATGTCTAACTTGTTTTTAGAGTCACCACCTATGTTTTGAGGAACATAAGAAAAACCTATTGATTGTAGCCTAAGTTTGATTACGAAAACAGAGATTCTTTGTTTTGAGGTTCGGGGGTTAGGTTACGAGATGGGAAGTACCGAAACACCCATCTCGCCCAACTTAAGTTGGTCTTGCTTGATCAAAATCTATATGAATGAAAATGTTCTTCTTCTTCTTCTTTAAGTCATAAAAAGGGGGTTTTTAAAATAGGATTTGGAATGTAGGAGATAACTCCTTAACCAACCTCAATGAGATGAGGTGATCATTAGAGCCATGTCCCAAAATGATTTGGGTGATTGCACATTTGATTAAAGTAAAAGAGAGAGAGAGGAGATGAAGTAGAAAAGAAAGGAAAAGATGGACTTTTACCTACAATTTGAAGAACTTCAAGTGTTGCTTGATGAGATCCTTGGAGAACCTTTTGAAAGTGATTTTTGTCTAGTTTTCGATCGGGTTTTTCCGATGATTTTTCGATCCTTGAAAATGGAGGTAAAGGGAGGTTTTTATAGGTGAAAGAGGGGTGTTTTTGGTGCCAAAACTCAGTCACCAAGAAATCCTTCCCGGGCAAAATCTTGTAAATTGAGCAAGGGAGGGAATCCTGGCCAGAAATCTGTAACTGACGCCCAGAGGCGCGCGCTTCCTGCCTTAGGGGCGGGAGGCGCGCGCGCCTGGCTCCTCCTGTCGGAGGCGCGCGACTCAGAGAAGGAAATTTTGACAGAATGGACTAGAAAGTCAGCCCTTTCATTCAGTTTAGTCCCTGGACTTAACGAAGTCAGTCAGGAACTTAACGGAAGTGACAGAAACTAACGAGAAACACTTAAAATGGGGAGAAACACAAAATCAAATGTGCAATCAGGGTGAGCGGTCCAAGGCGGGGTGTCTACACTATCTACAACCCTGGATCAGTGGAGGCCAACACTTCGTCTATAGACCCCTCGTTTTTCACATGTATTGCACACTCCCAAACGGACAATTTGGGCGAGGGTCCTATAGGGCAAGAGGCTTCCACCTACCTAACAGATCCTAACGGCTAACCCTTTATTAAAATCATTTAATGCAACATCGATGTTTCATCAGTTAAGTTTTTAACGAGTAGAGATCTTTGTACAAAGTTTCACTCGTCTTACAATTTGCACGTCTGTAGACACCCCCATCTCGCACCCCCGACAAACCCTTTTGACCGGTCTAAACCCTACAATTGACCTAGAACCCTCGATTTGGCTACTCGAGGGTGTGGTGTGAGCCTTATTGGTGCATCGAATGGATTAACAGACTTCAATTTCATGATCAGAGCGAAAAAACGAGTGAACAAACATGTACTTCAATTTTTGAGCTGCGGGACCTGAAACGGGGCCCGTAGCCCTATAACTGCTCATTATCGTCTATTCTGTACATTTAAATTTATAATTTGTCATCCCTTTCCCATAAAAATATTCCAGGTACACGGGCGTAACCACAAAATTATTTCAAACAATTTTCATGTTGGGCCCACAGACAACCGGGACACCGAAGTGCGCACACCCGAGCAGTTACGGAGCAAAAACTGACAAGAGTGGAAGACTCCAACTAGTGGCCAGCCCCTCTCATTGCTTCCCAAAATTCAAATGTGTAAATGATGCTTTTCCATGTTAAAGTCAAGGCATTAATCTTTCAACCAACCAATGCTAGGCCAAGAATGATCCACATCACCTCCCTACTTTCCACCTTTAGCAACTTGATCTTAGCCAAAGAAGAAAAGACTCAATTCAGCCCATTTACTCCCTCCATGGCTGGCTATGCATAGGATGAGGCTCCATTTAATTTTTTATCTATCTAACTCTCCATCCATCACCCATTTATCAACCATAAAAACTCCCATCTACCACTACACATAATACACTTCACCCTATCCTTTTCCACAGCCTAAAATCCTCTCTCCAAGCTCCCAAAGATCAGCCCCTAAGACTCCTTAGCACCACCACAAAACCACCAAAGAACCACCACTCCAAACAACAACAAATACTCATCAAACACTCTTTCAAACACAAATCAAACACTCATCAAAACATTTTCAAGAAAAGCAACAAAAAAGTCTACCCTTGGAAGCAAAGGAAGCACAAATCATCCCTTTTATATGTAAGTTCTTGCAATGTAATCATTTATTTAGTTTGCTTGAGGTCTAGCTACATGTTGACCTAGACCTCCATATGTACAAAGATTGTTGTTCAATCTATGTTCTTCCCCATGTTTCTCTAATGTTAGCCATCTCTCTCATGTATACTGAAAGAAATTATGCGGCTAGGACTGTTTTCTGGGAACCGACCAACTGTGAGTACAACTGTGCTCACAGTTGTCAAGACAGTTTTCCTGTCAGTTGACACGACGAACAGAGAATAATGCAGCGGAATTAAAACGAAATAAATTAAACACTTCAGCAAGAAATACCTTGCTGGAAAACATTCATATATGAAAACGAATTAAACACTTCAGTAAGAAATACCTTGCTGGAAAACTTTCATATATGAAAACGATCTTGCAGAATACAAGATGAATGAAAGAAACAAAACAATAAAAAGATCAAACTATTCTAGATCACTAGAACTCACTAAACACTCAAACACTTAGAAGTCTTTTTGGAAGAACTTTTAAGAAACAAAAGACTCTTCTAAGCTTCTGACTTTGGAGAATAAGAACACAGAATTCGTAATCAGCAAAGGAATACGACGGCTTCTTTATATAGGGTTTCTTGGCCGCTACTTCAAATATCACAAGATCTTCAAGCAACCAATCAACCTTTCCTTTTGAGAGTCCTTCCTTACCTATAACACAAAATCCTAACTTACCAAAGATAAACATTAGTAGGTTAGTGAAATAAATCTTAACTTAGTGAAATAAATCTTAACTAAAATAAATAATCCTAATATAAACTATTCCTAAATAATTACAACTAATTCCTAAATTAAATAATCTCTAAACTAATTATATACAATAATTATTATTAGAATCACAAAGATACATAAAATAAATATAAGAGTATTTCATACTCTTTCAATCTCCCCCTATCTTTGTGGTTCTGATCAAAACATCCAAAACAATAAACTCTCCCCCTGAATTTGTACATTGGATTTTACTCCTCCTAAATACATCTTTAGAACACATTTTTCTCCCCTTGAATATGAAAACCACATCTTTCTCCCCCTTTTTGTGAAGAACCATCAAACTCAAAGAAAGAAAATTGTGAGTATCTTCCACTCCCCCTAAATTTGAATCTCCCCAAAAAAATACCTCTAAGAGAATCATCAATCTCAACTCATATCGCAGCAAACCTTTATTGACCAGATGACTTACCAGATGACTGTACAATTGACTGTACAGTTGACTGTCCAGTTATCCGTACAGTTGCACGAACAAGTTGCTTAGCACCAGCTGGATACTTAACAACAAAAAAAAATGCCTGAGCTTGATCAAAGCAGTGGCAAACAATCATTTTGTGTCACACACAATCACTCAATGTTTCTCTTGAAGTCTCGGATATATCTGCAAAACATGTTAGAGAGAGTGCATTTCCAGAGTAGGAACAAGATGAGATGAGAGAAATGTAGCTAGAAACATGAGAAAGAAGATATACGAAACCATAATTCACAACCAGATTTGACATGGAGGAAATATCAAGGGAGGACAGTGATTCTTAAAAACTCGAGTACCCATTTAAATTCCAAAACAAACAAGGATTTTGATTTCAAACTCTTTCCATGTTTTGTGATAAGTTGTTCGTCCCAGAATTAGAACTTGCCAAATTCAACTGAATCCATTTATCCACAATGTACCATAATTTCTACCAACATCACACTGAAACTTGAACATCACGCCATTAGATTATCGATAATCACATGAAAGCATTAATCTTTAACACATAAGAACAACAATTCAATTTGATGATATTAATATCAAGGAGAGAAGAAACCTAGAAAATTTTTTGCCTAAACACACAAGTGAAGATTGTCTCAATTTTGGTGTGACATAGTATGATCAACTCAGTTCATGACTTGGTTTCAACTCACAAGAATTCATTGAGATTCACCTTCAATCATGCAGCCTCTAGAACACTCCCTTTGAAGGCTTATGACTTATGAATCAGTTACGGGGAGGAGCTTTTCACTCTCCCAATACAGTGTTACACTGAATCTCAAGTTATGTATGAATACATGTCAGCACATTGCCTAAATGAGTAGTAACTTCAAAGACTGGTGGCAGCTTGTTTTCCCCATAACCTTCGATTGAGTGCCCACTCCATGATAAACAACACGAAGGAATTAACAAGACAATTTTCATTATAAGGTTAAGAAGGGTCTCACATTCAAGGGTCAAAGCTCGGAGTCAAGGAACTAAAGAATACCAAGTGATCACAAGAGACAATCGTGCAATAGAATGAATGCAATCTACAATTTTTTTTTTAATTTGTGTTTACTGTAATATACAATTATATAGTTATGCAGACAGTTTTCTGCACACTTGTGCAATCAACTGGTATCACACAGTCCGAGAGAAAATCTCTCGAAATCCAAAGCCTTGGTAAAGATATCAGCAAGTTGATCCGTTGTGCTTACATGTTCTAGAGTAATGATTTTTTGATCAACGAGATATCTAATAAAATGGTGCATAATATCTATGTGCTTTGTTAGGAAATATTGTACCGTATTCTTGGCAATATTCAAGGACCTTAAGCTATCACAAAATACGGTCAAGATTTCACTTCTAAGACCATAATCCTTGATTATCTGGTTCATCCTCAACAATTGAGTACAACAAGTAACAACTACCATATATTCAGTATTAGATGGCCTACGAACCAAGAACCTAACATCTTTCCTTTCAAATTTTACCACTTCCTCTTGCATGACATTGTTCTAATTATTAACTATTAAAGTTTTTGACTCATCCTCATGCTCAAAATTAGCAACGAAACAATAAGAGCTTACCTGATGGTACGCGGATTGCATGCATACCAAACCGGCTAATTCCCGGTAATTTATTCATTTCCCTCTTGCTTTTATTCCTTCATCCACTCTCCCAATGACCTAGGAAGTTAGATGATCTCCTTGAATGCTTGCAGCATCATCATTGCCTCTGCTTACCTAATCTTCAACGATTTCAGAATCTGAACCAGAATCAGCTGCGGTCTGACCATCTGTCATGTCAGTTGACTGTTCATTTTGAACGTCAGTTGTCCTCACAGTTGGTGCATCTGCAAATTCTGTCGTGGATTTAGGTTCAGATTCATCATTAATCCTTTCATGCTCTCAAGTGCAACCTGAAACATCATCCTCAACACAATTGACAATAAGATCAGGAGCATTATCAAAAATTGAGTTAAAACGTGAATGATTTTCAACTAACTTGTAACAATGATCAGAGGATCTTACACCTTTCAAAACACATTTGTTTGAATCATCGAAGACCTCACAGATCTTCTTATCAAACTTGACATGTAGATCATCATCACACAATTGGCTTATGCTAATTAGGTTTGCCTTTAACCCATTAACATGCAAGACATTATGCAAGTTAGGCAAACCATTAACATTCAGCGTACCTTTGCCAATTACCTTACCTTGAGCACCTCTACCAAAATCGACTTTTCCACCTTTAAAGGCATCATAGTCTTTGAAATGCTCAAGAGAGCCAGTCATGTGGCGGGTGTCATGACCCGAAAACTAGGCTCTATTTTTTTTAGTAATGAATAATTATTATTTATTTATTTGCTTATTTATTTATTTAGATTATTATTTATTTAAATAATTATGTGTGCATTTTATGTGTTATAATAATTCATGCCTAGCATTTTATTTGTGTTAATTTGGTAGAAGGGAGATAGGGGTTTATTTGTGCTAGCTTAGTGAGGAGGGGGCCTAGGTGTAAGTTTTCAAATTATTTTTAACTACTCCCTCCCTACTCCTCCTCTTCTCCCTCACTCTTCTTCTCAATCCCAGCACACTTTCCTCTCTCTCTCCTCCATTTGTGTAGGTAAGCTTTCTCTCCCTTCTCTCTTCATTTTCTTCCTCTTCCTCTTGTTATTTCTCATTTCTTAAAACATGAATCTTGCTTAGATCGTCGATAGGTTCGTGTGGAGTCAAAAATATTGGAAATCCATCATCTTTGAGAAATCTCAAGTAAGTTGCTTTTCCCCCATTTTTATGCTAAAATGTTCATATCATGTTTATATAATGCTTGATGTGTTATATTTGAAGTTTGATTGAGTTTGGAATTTGTTTGGAATTTTATTTGGGTTTTTTTGGATAAAAATGGTGATTGATATGAATGTTGGGTGTGATTCTTGGTCTTGGGTGATAAATGGTGTTATTTGGGTCCCCATCCTTGATATAAGTTGTTTTGGTACATTTTGGAACTTATTGAAGGAGTTGATGTTGAGTATTTTGTGTTTTGGTGGAGTTTGGGTCGAAATGGAAGAACCCAGCTCTGTTTTCCCGGCCTTGAAACCAGACCAGGTGCCCGTCCAAGTTGGACCAGGCGCCCGCACGCCCTACCTTTTCCAAGCGGCCAGACCTTCTGGTCAAATGAGCGCCCGCTCGCCCCTACCCAGGCGCCCGCCCGCCCGCCTGCTTGGGATTTTGCCCTTTTGCTTGGTTTAAGACAAATGACTTACCTAGTTTAGGTTTCCTTCTTCTAACTAACTTAAGATAACCCCGTAGAACACTTTATTAAGTGGAATTGATTCTTTTGTGAATAAATATGTTATGGAATTTGATTAAGTATAATTTTGGGAATGTGGTTCATCCTTGATTTGTTGTTGGGATTGGTTTACCTTGTGGTAATTTATTTGGATTGGTTCCCTACTTTGGAATCATTAGTTGTTTATCGTGCTAGTATTTTATTACTTAGCATTTATTTGAAAGTCCAGCTGGTATTTGTAGTTGTGTCGGGCGATGCGAGATATTGTGATGGCACCGGCCAAGTCCATTATGGTGTCGACCATTGTTTTGCCCTTATTTTCCTCTTCCAGATTGGCCTTGGTTGAGACATTTGGAGCATGACTTTGGGGCATGGCTCCCGCCCTTTGTGGCACAGTACTTTGTTATTGGTTCCGGTACCGGGGATTTCTCTTCAGCTTTCATGCTATTATGAAGATGATGATTTGTTGATTATTGAAGCTGCGCAGCGACCTTTATTTGGTTCATCGGTTTGGAAAACCTTGGCTATATCCTTTGTTATGTGTTTATTTCCGCTGCTATCTGTTAAATGACAATTGCTATGTGCTACGTGATTTATTATTGTTTATTGCTTAATGCATCTTAGCATGTCATGTAGTTGCATTAGTAACTTATTGAGATTTATCTCACCCCCTTTCTTTTTATCTTTGTTTTTCCTTAACCCCCCAGGTGGAAAAGATTAGACTCGCTGATCACGAGGCAGGACGTCGTGAGGGTTGAGCTTTTGAGGCAAGTAGCATTGGTGGGTTTACATTATTTAAATGTGTAACCTTTTGGGATATTTGTACCAAACATTGACGTCACTAGGATTTGTATATTTTATAACTTCGGCGTATAAGCTTATGGAGTTTATACTAGTTTTACTTTATTGTTCAAGTGGATTTCAAAACTTTGTGTTATCATCTTTCGGTATAAAAGGAAATTTTTATCTTCATTATTTTAGAGTTTATTGTTTAAGTCGACGTCCAGCTCGCGATCTCGGGCCCGCGGGGTTCGGGGTCGCGACAGTTGGTATCAGAGCTATGGTTTGGCTCTAAGTATAAGTCTAGGTGGACTAGTATGACCTAGGTGGGTAGTTGTGTTCGGAGTGAGTAACGGTTGATGTCTTATGCAGGTAATTGTTTGAAATGGCTAGAAGGAGAGCAGGCGAAGGCTCTAGTAGAGCACAGAATCAGAATGACTTAAGGGAAGAGAACCGGGCAATGTTTCAGGGAATGTTTGAGGCCGCTATGAAGGCCATTCATGATCAAGGGCCACGAGAAGAGCATGTGGCACCACCGAGATATGGGCTAGAGCAATTTCTGAAATTGAAGCCAAAAGAGTTTGACGGTGAGCCGGATGTAAAGAAGGCTGAGATGTGGATCGAGTCTATAGAGAAAATTTATGATGTGTTTGGATGCACGGACGAGGATAGGGTCCGGTTCGCGGCTTATAATCTTGTGGGTGCCGCCGAGCATTGGTGGAAAGGGGTCAAAGCGAGTTGGGATAATACTCATACAGTCTATGCATGGGAATTGTTTGTACGGAAGTTCAAAGAGCATTTTATTCCGGTAGTGGATCAGAACCGAAAGGAGATCGAGCTTCTCAACTTGGAGCAATGTTTGTTTTCTATAGCTCAATACTCGGCTAAGTTCACAGAATTAGCCCGGTATTGTGATTATCTTGTGCGGACCGAGGAGCAGAAAGCTATAAGATTCATCCGGGGTTTGAAGACTTCTATTCGGACTCAGCTTATAGCCCAGAGGATTGTGACATTCCAAGATGCGGTGGACCGATCCTATATGATCGAGCAAGATATAGAGGAGCATAAGAAGAAGGTAGAGGTGACTAATCCGAGCAAACAAGGAGGGCAAGGCAAGCCACAAACCCGTTCTGATAACCGAGGTAACTTTGGGGGACAATCTCAGTTCCGAGGGCAACCGATTCCAAGGAACCCGGGTACCACTTCCGGGAACCAAGGGAACCAAAACAGGAGACTTTGTTCGTATTGTCAAAGGGAAGGTCATTCAGAGGACCGTTGTTGGAAGAAACAGGGAAGGTGTACCAATTGTGGCCAAATGGGGCATTATGTGAGGGATTGTCCGAGGAATAGAGGTCAACCGTCTGGGGTAGGAGCTGGTGCTCTACAGGGTCAGAAAAGGGATGCTACGGGAAAGCCCAAGGTCCAAGGGAAAGTGTTTGCAATGAATCAACAACAAGCCGCAGATGATCCTACAGTTATTGGAGGTATTATTTCTATATCTAGTGTAAGCACACGAGCGTTAGTAGATCCAGGATCATCTCATTCATACATTTCTGTGCAATTTGCTTCCTTACTAAATGCTGCATCTGAGTCTTTGCCCTATGTGTTAGAGGTGTCAACTCCAATGGGAGAGTGATTGGTGACTGATAGAGTATTTCGTGCTTGTGATGTGGTTATATGTGGTCGTGTCTTATGTGCGGACTTGGTAGTCCTTCCTATTCAGGACTTTGATGTTATTCTGGGTATGGATTGGTTGAGCAAGTTTCATGCTTCTGTTGACTGTCGTAAGAAAGTTTTTACCTTTTCTATTCCCGATGTGCCTAAATTTACTTTTGAGGCTATGCCTTTTGGTAGAAATTTTCGTATCATTTCTTATGTGAAAGCGAGAAAATTATTGCACCGTGGTTGTGAGGGGTATTTGGCTAGTGTTCTTGATACTGGGAAAGAATCCCCTAGTTTGGAGAGTGTTCGGGTAGTTAGGGAATTTCCCGATGTTTTCTCTTCTGAATATGATATGCCTCCCGATCGTGAGATAGAATTTTGCATAGATCTTTTGCCGGGTACGACTCCGATTTCGAAGGCACCGTATAGGTTGGTTCCCGCAGAGTTGAAGGAACTGAAGGTTCAGTTGCAAGAGTTGCTTGATCGAGGGTTTATCCGCCCTAGTGTTTCCCCGTGGGGAGCACCGGTTTTGTTTGTGCGGAAGAAAGATGGATCTTTGAGATTGTGTATCGATTACCGAAAGTTGAATCAGGTTACAGTGAAGATTAAGTACCCTCTACCGCACATTGATGATTTATTTGATCAACTTCAAGGGTCCGTCGTGTTTTCCAAGCTTGATTTGAGGAGTGGGTACCATCAGTTGAAGATTCGATCGGAGGATATTCCGAAGACTGCCTTTCGCACTCGGTATGGTCATTATGAGTTCTTGGTTATGCCGTTTGGGTTGACCAACGCACCTGCAGTGTTTATGGATTTGATGAAGCGGGTTTTCCATCCTTATCTTGATTCGTTCGTGGTGGTTTTCATCGACGACATTCTTGTCTACTCTAAATCTAGAGAGGAGCACGAGCAACATTTGAGGGCAGTTTTATCCGTTCTTGCGAGGGAACAATTGTTTGCGAAGTTTAGTAAATGCGAATTTTGGCTCGAGAAGGTGTCATTTCTGGGTCATGTTATTTCTAAAGACGGGATTTCTGTGGATCCTTCAAAGATTGAAGCTATAGTGGATTGGAAGAGACCCGAGTCAGTGACCCAGATCAGAAGTTTTCTGGGATTAGCCGGGTATTACAGAAGATTTATAGAAGGGTTTTCGAGGATTGCTACTCCGATGACTCAGTTGACCCGGAAGAATGTCCTGTTTGAGTGGACCGAGAAATGTGACAAGAGTTTCGAGGAATTAAAGAAGAGGTTGACTACCGCTCCGATCTTGACCTTGCCTAATGGGAATGATGATTTAGTAATTTATAGTGATGCTTCGAAAGAGGGTTTGGGTTGTGTTTTGATGCAGAACAGGAAGGTGATTGCCATGCTTCGAGGAAGTTGACCCCGAGTGAACAGAATTACCCGACTCATGATATGGAGTTGGCGGCGATAGTCTTTGCGTTGCACAAATGGAAGCACTACCTTTATGGGGCGAAGTTTGAAATTTTTACCGATCACAAGAGTTTGAAATACCTTTTCTCCCAGAAAGAGTTGAATAATAGGCAACGCCGATGGATGGAATTGTTGAAGGATTATGATTGTAAGATTTCCTATCATCCGGGGAAGGCGAATGTGGTAGCCGATGCGATTAGTAGAAAATCTTATGTGGCTTCGATGATGGTTCGAGAGTGGAAGATGCTTGAGGATGTTCGAGATTGGTCTCCTCGTGAATCGAGACATGGGGCTATTTTTGCGAATATTAGGGTATCTCCGACCCTAATTCAGAGGATAAAGGAAGCTCAGAAAGAAGATCCCGAGTTGGTAAAGATAATGGGTAAATTGAAGGAAAATAATTTTGAGGATTTTTCTGTTAGCTCGAGTGGAGTGTTGACTTTCCGTGGTCGTTTGTGCGTACCTGATGTTGGTGGAATAAAGAAGCAAGTTTTAGATGAGGGTCACAAATCGAGATATACTATTCATCCGGGTAGTACGAAGATGTATCAGAATTTGAAACAACATTTTTGGTGGAATAATATGAAGAGGGAAATAGCCGAGTATGTATCGAGGTGTTTAACTTGTCAGCAGGTCAAAGCCGAGCATCAGAAACCCGCAGGACTACTTCAGCCGTTAGAGATTCCCGAGTGGAAATGGGAGCATGTGACCATGGATTTCGTTACGGGACTACCTCGTACCCGTAGGAAGTATGACAGTGTTTGGGTAATCGTGGATAGACTGACCAAGAGTGCGCATTTCTTGCCTATTGACATCAGATATTCGATGGAGAAGCTTGCGACCCTTTATATCGATGAGATCGTTAGATTGCATGAGGTTCCGGTTAGCATTGTGTCAGATCGAGACCCGAGGTTTACTTCTAGATTTTGGAAGGCATTTCAAGAAGCTTTGGGTACAGATTTACGTTTTAGTACAGCTTTTCACCCTCAGACCGATGGTCAATCCGAGAGAACCATTCAGATTTTGGAGGATATGTTGCGAGCGTGTTCGATAGACTTCTCTGATTCTTGGGATTCGCACCTACCATTAGTGGACTTCTCTTACAACAACAATTATCAGGCTAGTATCGAGATGGCACCGTATGAGGCTTTATATGGGAGGAAATGTAGATCGCCTATCTGTTGGGATGAGGTCGGTGAAGCGAAGATCGTGGGTATTGATTTGGTTCAGGATTCGGTTGAGAAAGTTAGAGTTATCCGGGATCGATTGAGAACAGCCCAGAGTCGACATAAGAGCTATGCAGACAACCGAAGGCGAGATCTTAGTTTTCAGACCGGTGATTTTGTGTTCTTGAAAGTGTCTCTGAAGGTGGGTATTCGAAGGTTTGGGAAGAAAGGCAAATTGACTCCGAGGTTTATTGGCCCGTTTGAGATTTTGGGAAAGGTTGGACTTCTAGCGTACCGTCTTGCGTTACCGCCATCCTTGGACCGGTTACATAATGTTTTTTACATTTCTATGGTTCGGAAGTATGTTCACGATCCATCGCACGTTTTACCGAGGGTACCGGAGGATATCGAGCCGGATATGACTTACGAGGAACGACCGGTTCGGATTCTTGATTCTAAAGTCCAAGAGTTAAGGAGCAAAAGCATTCCGTTGGTTAGAGTTCTTTGGAGGAATCATAATGTTGAGGAATCGACATGGGAGCTTCGTGATGAGATAGAGAGGAGATATCCGTGGCTTTTTAATTCGGGTAAGTCTCGTTAAAATTCGGGTCGAATTTTCTTTAAGGGGGAGTGAATGTCACGACCCGAAAACTAGGCTCTATTTTTTTTAGTAATGAATAATTATTATTTATTTATTTGCTTATTTATTTATTTAGATTATTATTTATTTAAATAATTATGTGTGCATTTTATGTGTTATAATAATTCATGCCTAGCATTTTATTTGTGTTAATTGGGTAGAAGGGAGATAGGGGTTTATTTGTGCTAGCTTAGTGAGGAGGGGGCCTAGGTGTAAGTTTTCAAATTATTTTTAACTACTCCCTCCCTACTTCTCCTCTTCTTCTCATTCCCAGCACACTTTCCTCTCTCTCTCTCCTCCATTTGTGTAGGTAAGCTTTCTCTCCCTTCTCTCTTCATTTTCTTCCTCTTCCTCTTGTTATTTCTCATTTCTTAAAACATGAATCTTGCTTAGATCGTCGATAGGTTCGTGTGGAGTCAAAAATATTAGAAATCCATCATCTTTGAGAAATCTCAAGTAAGTTGCTTTTCCCCCATTTTTATGCTAAAATGTTCATATCATGTTTATATAATGCTTGATGTGTTATATTTGAAGTTTGATTGAGTTTGGAATTTGTTTGGAATTTTATTTGGGTTTTTTTGGATAAAAATGGTGATTGATATGAATGTTGGGTGTGATTCTTGGTCTTGGGTGATAAATGCTGTTATTTGGGTCCCCATCCTTGATATAAGTTGTTTTGGTACATTTTGGAACTTATTGAAGGAGTTGATGTTGAGTATTTTGTGTTTTGGTGGAGTTTGGGTCGAAATGGAAGAACCCAGCTCTGTTTTCCCGGCCTTGAAACCAGACCAGGCGCCCGCCCGCCCTACCTTTTCCAAGCGGCCAGACCTTCTGGTCAAATGAGCGCCCGCTCGCCCCTACCCAGGCGCCCGCCCGCCCGCCTGCTTGGGATTTTTCCCTTTTGCTTGGTTTAAGACTAATGACTTACCTAGTTTAGGTTTCCTTCTTCTAACTAACTTAAGATAACCCCGTGGAACACTTTATTAAGTGGAATTGATTCTTTTGTGAATAAATATGTTATGGAATTTGATTAAGTATCATTTTGGGAATGTGGTTCATCCTTGATGTGTTGTTGGGATTGGTTTACCTTGTGGTAATTTATTTGGATTGGTTTCCTACTTTGGAATCATTAGTTGTTTATCGTGCTAGTATTTTATTACTTAGCATTTATTTGAAAGTCCAGCTGGTATTTGTGGTTGTGTCGGGCGATGCGAGATATTGTGATGGCACCGGCCAAGTCCATTATGGTGTCGACCATTGTTTTGCCCTTATTTTCCTCTTCCAGATTGGCCTTTGTTGAGACGTTTGGAGCATGACTTTGTGGCATGGCTCCCGCCCTTTGTGGCACAGTACTTTGTTATTGGTTCCGGTACCGGGGATTTCTCTTCAGCTTTCATGCTATTATGAAGATGATGATTTGTTGATTATTGAAGCTGCGCAGCGACCTTTATTTGGTTCATCGGTTTGGAAAACCTTGGCTATATCCTTTGTTATGTGTTTATTTCCGCTGCTATCTGTTAAATGACAATTGCTATGTGCTACGTGATTTATTATTGTTTATTGCTTAATGCATCTTAGCATGTCATGTAGTTGCATTAGTAACTTATTGAGATTTATCTCACCCCCTTTCTTTTTATCTTTGTTTTTCCTTAACCCCCCCAGGTGGAAAAGATTAGACTCGCTGATCACGAGGCAGGACGTTGTGAGGGTTGAGCTTTTGGGGCAAGTAGCATTGGTGGGTTTACATTATTTAAATGTATAACCTTTTGGGATATTTGTACCAAACATTGACGTCACTAGGATTTGTATATTTTATAACTTCGGCGTATAAGCTTATGGAGTTTATACTAGTTTTACTTTGTTGTTCAAGTGGATTTCAAAACTTTGTGTTATCATCTTTCGGTATAAAAGGAAATTTTTATCTTCATTATTTTAGAGTTTATTGTTTAAGTCGACGTCCAGCTCGCGATCTCGGGCCCGCGGGGTTCGGCGTCGCGACAGCGGGAGCAGCCACTGTCAAAGTACCAGGCTCCTTCCACACTGCTCTTCAAGGAGGTAAACACCACTTGACACTTTAGAGTGTCCTTTCTTACCCATGTGGCTTTTGGAGCAGACTGCTGTTGACTGGGCAGTTGTGACTCCAACTGTGCCCATAGTTGTCTTGTCAGATGGCTGCTGTTCTTCTCCAAGCCAAGTTCCTGTTTCAACTTGTAAAAAATTGACGTATATGTCCAGGGGCAAAACAATGGCGACACACATATCTCCTTTTTCTATTTCTTCATTTTTTGTGAGGAGATACGTGATTAGCATTAAGTCTCTCATTGTTTTTCGAAGTGGTCTCTCCTTCCTTGACCAAAACTGGATCTCCATAGCCTAAACCTGATTTTCTTTGGTTCCCTATGTTCAGAACCTCTTCCAATTTAGCCTTGCCATTGTTAAGTTTATTGAGTGTAATGGTTTCTTTTTCAAGATTGCTTTTATATTTCTCACACTCATTGTCCTTTTTGGTAAGCATGACTTCTAACCTAGCTATGGAGTCCTTTTGAGTATCACTTTCACTCGACAACCTCTCATTCTCTGCTTTTAATTTCAGATTGTCAGAGGTGAGTTTTTCATTTACCTTCTTGAACTCCTTGAGTTGATCCATTCGTTTGGACCATTCTGCAAACAACTCAACGTATGTATTGTGGAGGTCCTCATACGTGGCACTATCATCTTCTTCATGTGAGAATTCTTCAGATTCACCTGTAGAAATAGAGTTAAAACAGGTATACACATTAGTACCATTTGAGCTGACAGTTGTGATGATAGTTGACTGTTCATCTTCACTGTCAGATTCACTGTCAGAGAGGGAGGATTGTGATGATCGTAAAAATGACATGTTTGCTGTCTGATCGTCATCATCCGAATCACTTAAGGTTGCAGAAAAGCTCATCGCTCTCTTTTTAAGTGTGTTAGCACACTCATTGGCGTAGTGCCCGTATCCTTGGCACGCCCTACATTGAACATTCTCAATTGTTTTCTTGTTTTTAGAAAAAGGTTTGTTCTTACTTGTTTCTTTCTTGAATGATTCAATCTTAGGGGAGGAAGCAATACCCTTATTGGGAAACCTTTGTTGACATTTTTTGTTCAACATTTTGTTGAATTTTTTTGAGATCAAGTCACATTCGTCTTCCTCTAAGTTTGAATCATCAATATCCTTTGATAATTCTACAAGATCTTCGGACACATTAAGAGCACTAGCAAGAGCAATTGAATTTACTTTGCTAGTTTGTTTCACTTCAAGGTTCAATTCAAACGTAGTTAGAATACTTAGAACCTTTTCAAGACTCACGGTCCGAGTATCACAAGTTTCTTCAATGACAGAGATTTTGATGTTAAATTTTTCTGGGAGAGTTCTTAAAACTTTACTAACCAACCTTGCATTGGAGATGGATTCTCCTAATGCGAAGGATTCATTTGAAATGTCCATTAATTTAGCAGAATAATTTTGAATTATCTCATCTTCTCCCATTCTCAAATTCTCAAACTCTGTCATCAACCTTTTAACTTAGTTTGTTTAACACTATCGGACCCTTCACAATGGAGTTGCAAAATGTCCCAAGCCTTTTTGGCCACTGTATGGTTTGAGAACAACTGATACAGATTAAAATCAACGTGATCAGAAATGGCGGGCATTGCCTTTGCATTGAAATTTGCAAGGGCAATTTCCTCCGCATTCCAATCTTGCTCGGGTTTTGGAATAAAAATTTTTCTTTCTTTTCTTCGTCAGACACAGAAGCTTTAGCTTTTGGATCAGCCACTTCCATGGTAGGGGATTTATATCCCACTAGAATGCTGACCCAAGCACGATGATCTATGTTTTTTATGTACATAGTCATCTTTTCCTTCCAAATGGTATAGTTTGAACTATCTAGAGTAGGCGGCTTATTACGAGTATGAGTACAGTCCGATCTCAGTATGTCAAGACCAGGCTCTGGTGCCAATTGAAAGAAATTATGCAGCTAGGACTGTTTTCTGGGAACCGACCAACTGTGAGTACAACTGTGCTCACAGTTGTCAAGACAGTTGTCCTGTCAGTTGACACGACGAACAGAGAATAATGCAACGGAATTAAAGAGAAATAAATTAAACACTTCAGCAAGAAATACCTTGCTGGAAAACTTTCATATATGAAAACAATCTTGCAGAATACAAGATGAATGAAAGAAACAAAACAATAAAAAGATCAAACTATTCTAGATCACTAGAACTCACTAAACACTCAAACACTTAGAAGTCTTTTTGGAAGAACTTCTAAGAAACAAAGGACTCTTCTAAGCTTCTGACTTTGGAGAATAAAAACACAGAATCCGTAATCAGCAAAGGAATACGACGGCTTCTTTATATAGGGTATCTTGGCCGCTACTTCAAATATCACAAGATCTTCAAGCAACCAATCAACCTTTCCTTTTGAGAGTCCTTCCTTACCTATAACACAAAACCCTATCTTACCAAAAATAAACATTAGTAGGTTAGTGACATAAATCTTAACTTAGTGAAATGAATCTTAACTAAAATAAATAATCCTAATATAAACTATTCCTAAATAATTACAACTAATTCCTAAATTAAATAAACTCTAAACTAATTATATACAATAATTATTATCAGAATCACAAAGATACATAAAATAAATATAAGAGTATTTCATACTCTTTCATATACAATCTGATATCTATATGTATATAGTTTGAATACATGTTTCCATGATCATTTCCATTATTCCATGTCCATATGACATGTTTAGAGTAAGTTTTAAAGCATTTTCTTTCGTCCATACATGCTGTCCAGTAGACTTTCAGTCCAGACCACTCTGTCTTGTCACCTCTATTACTCATAAAAAACGTGGTTTTTGGTCTTAATCCATAAAATAGTTTTTGTTCTACACAGAATAAGGGAAATGAGAATGTAAATATCATATTTTTACCATGAGTAGAAGTGGATCTTTCTATATTTTTTTCAACTATTTTCTCTCAGATTGATGTGCTTGCTGTTCTGACATTAAAATGTCAGAGGTGTTTTAACCTGCTTAAAGATTCTTTCTAGACTTTCATCTTTGTATGATTAATTTTTAAGATATTATGAACAAGTTTCATGTTTGGTGTTTTTCCTAATTACTAGGGTTTCATGGTGAAAATGATAGATCTTTTGTGGATGTACACCATGTTTCCTGTTCTTACTGCTTTTGAGTTCATCTTGCATAACTTGTTTGGACATCATAAAATGCCCCTAAAATCAAGATAAAAATCAAGGTTTATGTTTAACATGTTAGGAACGATTAATCAACATTTATTTCCATACTGCATGATTTGTGAGACAGGTACATCAAAGGAGAATGGACAACAGTCCATAAACTAGGCATGGACATGAACTTGGACCATTGTTTTGTTATGGGATTTGTCTCCCATTTATTCACCATTTCTACATTATAATCCCCCACCCATTTTGTGCTATCCTTTACTTGATATGAATGCTCAAAACTATTTTCAAAACAAAGTGAGAGTCCTCCCGAACCGACTCTCATTTGTGAGTTTAAGCAAACATACCTAGAATAGGAAGACTCCTTTGTATATTAATCACCAGTTTTGTTAAGGCATAAAAACAAGGCATAAAATTAACTTAAGAGTCATGCATGCTAGAGACCATCATGGGCGAGGAGAGTGCCTAACCCCTTCTCTTCTCGTAACTTAGCCCTCGAACCCACTTTCTCAAAACAAAAAGGTTTTATCTTCGTTTTTCCTAAAATAAAGTGAGGTGGCGACTCTTGCACATTTTTAAAACTTCGAGAGGAAACCATTTGTGTGAAACCGAGCACGGATTTAAGGTTCGAGCGCGGGCTCTCATAGTGGCGACTCTGCTGGGGACATTTTCTAAGTGGGCTAGACTCTAATTTTTGTGCATGCCATGCTTTATATGCTTTACCTTGTTTGTATATTTATGCCTAACATCTTTTTTGTAGGGACGTTTATTTTACCTCTTTTTGTATATATATATATATATATATGCGTGGTGAATGTTTCCCTTTTAAAAAAAATCTTTTTTTTCTTGCTTTCAAAAAATCATTTTTCAAAAGTATAGATACCTCACACACATACACATTTTTAGAACATGCGATTTAGAACCGTACAAACCTTAGGGAGTGTTACCCGAGGACTTAAGGGAGTTCATCGACTTCCCGATAGGGTCTGCGGTTAACATTCCCGCCCCAAAGCGCGCCTACTTGTCATTGCGATGGGTGTAAGCCTAGCCTTCCCTTCCAAAGCCTCAAGTCCATGTTTTCAAAATGACACGTCCCAGACCTCATGCCGGTTATTGTTTAGAAATTTCCCTTCAATCCTATGAGTTCCCAAAAAGGTTATAAACGACCTCAATTGTGGATATCATGTGGAATTCTTGGATTGACTTGAAATTGCCAAGACCCTCACATAGACCGTAACCGAATGGTGGATCCCAGAAAGAGTATAGGCCCTTTGGTAGGGGCTTGGACGGCCAATAGTACAGGTGAAAAGCGTTGGTCCTATAATTTGGAGATGGTATCCACTATTCCAGGATTTTATACGAAGCGTGTCAAAACAAAGCAAGGTGCTTGTCCGGCATTCATAGGTTTGTGCGTTGCTTGCGCTACAAATTTTGAAATAACAAAAAAATAAAAAAAATTAGCTTCTTTAGTTCATTAATTTTTCCCCATTTTGCACATAAAGCTTCATTCCCCAAAAATCTAAAATAGCTTTCCTTTTTCATCCGTCTTGTAGAGGGATAGTTCTTCTTGTTCTCTAGCGCGACATTCAAGGTCCGTTCCAAGCATCAATTTGATCAAAGCTCTACTCCGGTTTTCTCCATCAATCATGGCAAATAAAGAACAAACATCATCAAACTCGACTGAGGGCTCATCCGACTTTGAGTCGGGGTATGTAATGGAGAAATGGTTAGGGAAGCAATTGAAAGCCCAGACAGAATACATGATGAGTATCTTCCAAGGGCATCAAGAGGAAATGATAGACCATGTGGCAGCCCTCTTGCAGAATGAAGGCCGCATGGGACTCAGAGACTCCCGTTCACTTGTTGTTCGCAAAACCATGGCATCCCATGTTCAACCACAAGAAATAGCCACCTTGCCCAAAGATGGATCCTCTCACCAAGTACCATACACTTGTCCAAACCCCACTCAAGACACCATCCCAACTTTTACCTCCTTCATTGAAATGGCCCAACACACTGGGATCAAAATACACTCCTCACATCAAGTCTTTGGAAAAGGAAAATCCTCAATGGAAAATACAATGTGTATGACCGAGTTTGAACATGATACAAAGTCTTGGTTCTCAAAGTCTCGCAACCAGATCTTAACTTTTAAGAATACTCACCAAATTCTGGCATTTGCTCCAAGGAGGGATAATTTTAGTTTGAGGAGGTTTAGCCGCCATGATAGTCATTTTGATGCTCCAATGATTACGGTTTTCCATGACCTCGCGAATAAAGGCTTTCTAAAACCGGTGGAAGGATACAAGCCACTGAAAAACCTGCCCAAGCGATGGGAGTCTACTGTCTACTGCCTACTGCCTACTGTATCATCAATCAAACAGCCATGACACCAACAATTGTTTCTCTCTTCGGCACGCCATCCAGAACCTCATCGACAAGGAGCTCATCCCAAAACCTTCACCAAGAGTTTGATTTTATCGTAGGGGCTCATCGACCCCCGAGGAAGGTGTTTCCCTTTGAATAATGATTGGAGCTCGTCAACCCCGAGGAAGGTTGTTCCTCTTTTGCCAATGATCGAAGTGTCTTAAATCGTAAGGTCGTGTTTCTTTTGCTTGTGACTGGGATCACCGCCCCAACTCCTATTCCTGTCCTTTTTTGCGTATCGCTTAGTAATGTGCTCACACATCTTCTTTGTCTTCTAAGCTTAGAGTGTGTCTTTTTTCACGTGATTTTATTTTCTTGCATGTCATGTAATATATAAGTTTTCAGTCAATGAACTTGCCTTATAACCAAGTGCCTTCTTAATCGCGTATCTTGTAGATCTGGACCCTCAAACAATTAATCACACTTAATTAAAAGCAATAATTGAAATCTGAACAAATTTTAGACTGTGATTAATTGAGATGAGAACTAGGGCCGAAGGCAATCAAAGAAGCTCACGAAGGCAATCAACGAAGTCACACGACGAACGAAGATTTTAGGGTGCAATAAAGTGCATGTTCTACGCGGCCAATCAGATGGAAAATGCTGAGGATTATCACGCCTATGCCAGTGCAAGTGTCAGCGATTTCCTTTTAATGTATGACGTGTTGTAAATATTTGCATTTTGTAAAATTGTTATGTTTCAAAGGTTATTATGCTTCTTCTTGAGTGCAAAAAAAAAAAAAAAATTCTTGTACATATTACATTTATCTTGTTGTTTAAATTCAATTGTTTTAGAAAAGGTATCGCGACACTTCAAGTTTATGTGTGTGACCTCAACGACGGCAGTTGGAAATTCATACCGAAGACTTCATTGCTCGTTACACAAAGGAAAGTCACGGACCGAGGGTCAGACAATCTCATGTGACAACATCAGCTTTAAGGAGCACCACGCATACGAGGCTAATCATGCACTGAAGAGGATCTCGATCTTTCGACTTTGGGCAAAGCACCATCAACGATGACAACTGGTGACTTTAGTTGGAGACAAACGTGCTCTAGCAACCCCTTACACTGAGGGAGCCCAGAAACCAAAAGTCAGATAGGCTCCAGTGATTGCAGTAAATTCAAAAGCACAACAACAACGAAGATGAAGGCCTCTCTTTAAATGAGGTCAACCTAACGTGCGAATCACAACGCATGCATATTTTTCTCGAGTCTAGGGGCTTACCCCTACTCTCGTCCTTCCGTCATCTCATTTCTGCGCAAACACAATGTCGGAGATCCCACCGGGATTTCCCTTTCCTTTCACAAAACACTGGCCTCGTGCCTTCCCCAGTCAACTACTGTAAGTTATCCCAGCAAAAGAGACAAAGGCATGCTAATCTTTAGATCTCAAACTCTCAACGTCAGCAAGCGATCTCGAATTAATAAACACAAACTGGGCTGCATATCAGGGTCAGGGTTATGCTACAAAAGCAATGATGTTGCTTCATGACAATACAAGTTGTTGAGTATGGTTTGCTCTGGGTGACATGGAAATTCAGATGGAAAAATGCCAAGGTACAGGACAACTCTCATTGGCAGTTGATCCTTCAGAGGGACTCAGGAAATAATGAGGTAAACTTTTGAGTAGCGTCATTGGTTCCAGCAAGCCCTCAAAATGAAATACATCAAGAATGTGGGACAACTCTCATACACAATTAGGTCCCTTAATGTGTGGATCATCTAAACAAAGTGCCATCTCGGATTAACAGTATGGCCCGCAAAGCTCAGAGCTCACGCTTCAGAAATATCAAGGCTGTGCCCGCCGAACAACTCTCAAAGACAGTTGATTCCCCAAAGAAGGAGTATTGAATGTCAAAATCCGTGAGTTATGATCAATAGAAAAGCATCGAATGTTTGATTAACTCTCAAGGACAGTTAAGCCCCCAGAGGTTGAAACGTCAAAACATGAAGTTGTCTCCAAACGACAATTTGGATCCAAATGAGATTCACTCTTCAAGCAAAAAAAGAGCTTCATATACCAAATTCAGGGGCTTGTCCTATAACATGACACTGGGATTTCTGCAACAAGAATGTTGGGGGATGATATCAGAAAGAACAAATTAGGCTTCATATACCGTTGAGTAGTCTTGATCAAATGGGTGTTCGGAATTGACCTTTTGAGTGCTCGCTCTAGGCTTTCGGCTTTGCTTCACCATACACATCTCCATATTCCTTATTTTTGCAAAAATGCAAAATCCTCAATAAAGTGCACAATCCATTTCATTCATGATTCTCCCTCTGTTCATTCATAAACTTTCACTCATTCATTCATAATAAGCAAAGTTTGAAATGCAAGCAATGCACATGTGTCAAAAAAAGAGAGAAAAAGAAAAATCAAATGCAAAAAAAATCATCATCATGCAAAAAGTGAAATTTGACTTTCATCAAAGGCCAATGGTTGCAAAATGAAAAGCGATTGTATTCTTGTCTCAATCTTTCTCTCAATCTCTCGATCTTAATGATTCCAATCAGTGTATGTGTATCACACCGTTGCTACATAAGAATGACAGATACGAACACATCAATACCAAGATATATTTTCCTTGCTTGTGAAAATCTCTTGCAGGTACACACCACACACCCTGCCACATCATGGTCCTCACAAAAAGGTTCCTCGACAACATCAATGCTCATGTTTTGATAAGGTAATGTGATTTCCCGATGCCCTTTCAGCAAAATCTGTTCAAGTTGCCAAACTCGAACTACGTTAGGCCTGATTCTCGCAAGAGATACGTAGGCAGCTTGAATCTTCAGGCACGAACACATTCTTGCAAAAAAATCTATGCAGGTACGAAGTTGGAATCGCAATGCGAATTTCATCTTGGCTTCACAAAGAGGTCGCTCATTACAAGCAATCAAAATCCCACAGCAACTCCAAAAGCAGGGAAGCCTGACTATGAGATAATCAAAAACCCTTTTAGGAGGAACAGGGATCCAAAATGAGGTTGCAGAGCTCAACACAACGCCAAAAGATCACCCAAAGCAATGGTTTACTCTGCAGTGAAGCTCAAAAATCTCATCACACAGCAATTCCGAAGCAAAAGAATCTGAGCACATCTCAGAATACAGCGTATCCTTGAAATATACACATATTATATGTCTGCTACTTTAACTCGCAATTACCGCTTGCCTTGAGAAATGCTATCTTTTGGCGACCTATTATAATGTGCAGCCTTTGTTATTAGGCAATTATACCGTCCTAATGTACTCACCCCAAATCCCTTTCGATTTAAGAAAATGTATATCTCGCCATTAATTATAGATAAATCCCCTTAGGCTTGAGAAAATTTAGATCTCCCCATCAAATTTGATTGGTTCCCTTTGGTCTCCTCGAAATGCCGAGTTGTACCTTCCCCGAGCTGCGCAAGGCGTTAGTTCTTTGTTATCTTTTGGTCTTCTCAAGATGCTGAGTTGTACCTACTAGTCTTCATCAAAGACAAACCAAGTTTTATTTCATTCCATATCACATATGGTACCTTTGAACCTATTTTGATGGAACTCAAATTAGTGTAATTATAGTAATTTCCAATGTATAACCCCAAAATAAATAATGGAAGATCAATTTGACTTTATCATCTAATGAACCATATCCAATAAGATTCTATACCTCCACGTAGACACATCATTCTAAAATGGTGTTCTTTGTAGAGTTAATTGTGAAACAATTTCATAACCTTAAAGATGATTGTCAATTTCTTGGTTCTATTATTCATCATCACGATCGAATCGGAATATTTGAATAGTTTTACCAAGTAGTAACAATGTCCTCTTTTAGCATTGCTACTTAATGAACCATATACATCAACATGTATTAAGTCTGATAAGATACTAGCCTTTTACTACTCCTAGTAAAAGATGTCTTGGTCCAAGTAAATAAGATTTGCATATATCATATGATTCAAAATCGTATGACTTTAAAACTCCGTCCCATAGAATTTTAGATATGCGTATCTCATTTATTTGATCAAAACAATAATGCCATAAGAATTTTAATTATTTATGTCATAGCCTTATATATTATTTTGCTCTTCAAGATTTAGGATATTAGATTTATTTATATGATTTAACAATACAATAAAGTAAATCATAATAAATAAAGCATTTTTTCTTATTCTCAATAAGAAATAAATAACCTTTATTATCTTTATAAGAAAAACAAATAATATCTCTTACTTAATAAGTAAAGTCACTTCATAAGTGTTCTACAAACAATGTTGCAACTCTTGCATCATTACCATTCGTAGATTAACTTTACCTCTCATAAGTAGTCTTTCTATTTATTAATTGTTGCACATTTATATAAATGTGGGATCTACATCCGGTATCCAATACCCAATAATTAAAAGTAGAAAGATTAATCTTATAACATAAATGTCCGAAGTCGTAGTCTCACTACCATTTCCTTTCTTAGATCATCCAGAATTTTGATTGCAATTTTAAATGGTCAATCCAATTTTTATATTACAAATTCGCATTATTTAGAGTTATAACTTTAGCCACAATTATTTCCTTTAGGTTTGACAACATTTGTCTTACCTTTATCTTTTAATCCTCTTTCATTTTAGAAATTCATGAAGTCAAAAATCAAATTTTTCGACTTAGATCAACATCTTTCCACATGATAGTTCAGATATTGAGAGCACAAAATGTACGGCCGAAACTAAGCCAAATCCACAATTCCGTACATCATTCAGAAACTTAGAGACAGTCCATACGGCTGAAACTAATCCAAAAGGCATCCACATTTCCGTATGGATCTGTAGTCTTGTTTCTAAGTTCTATGTCTCATCAATTTAACTGATTTCAGCAATCAAGAACAATTCAGGATTCTGATTCAATTAATTCAGGAAACTTTCAAAATGTTTATCATAAAAGCGGTAGATTTTAAATTTCCAAAATTTACCTTAAAATTGCTTTCCTTGATTCAATTAGGATTTGGTGTTCATGATGATCGAATCATCATGATTATCAAAACCCATAATAAACAATTTATTCATGAATCCAACATCATCAACAAGTTAATCAAATTAAATTTTGATGATCCTACGGAACATATTAATCAAATTAATATTGCAATTTAGGTTACTTAGGATTATTAAGAATGTATAATTTCCGTTCTTGCTTTAGAACAATTCTTAAGCTCATGATTCAATCATAGAAATTAATTTCATTCTCTTTTAACTTTGTCCTTTTAAAGAATAGATCGTAGTAACAAATATAATTAAAGTATAATATAACATTCTACACAAATATGTAAATAAATATACACTTATAATTTATACCAATCATTTAAGAGATAAATTATTTGTATTTCATAAATATTCCCACTAAATTATATAACCTTCATATACAACAATTGTATATTATAATTTATGTGGGCTAAGATCCATATTTCATTTGAATTTTGCCACCGCGATGTCAAGCTGCACAAAATTCAAACTATTTAGGTAGATAACTCCGTATCAATCATATCATATGTGACTCTTAAATCTTTTATGAGATTGTTAGACATCTTATGTCAAACATGTTTTAATCTCATCTTGTGCCTTAGGCCAAAAACTCTTTTGATAGCTTAATTAAGTCAAACCACGTTAAACGTATAGGAAACTCTCATTCACTCATCTTGCTCATACACTGATAGAATCAATGCGCCTCACGATGGTTAGAGCCCGCACAAAACTACCCGGTGTACCCACAAGTGTTTTAATAGTGGATTGGCTTCAAGAAGGTTCTTTCATATAGCAACGCTCATAACAAATGTATAATTAATCTAATTAATTAATGAACAGATACTATGTGAATATAATTATAAATTTTAGATTTTTATAGAGTCCCACTCTAGGTATAATACATATTGAATAATGAATTCTTTTATAGAGTCCAATTCTATTAAGAATACACTACTTCATAGAATCAAATTCCATGAACAATACGTATTCTACAATGCATCTCCAAGTCTGAAAAACACGAATTCAGAAATCTGCACTGCACGCGAATTGCACGAAAAATCTGCATGAATTCGTGCATTGCACGCGAACTGCACGGAAATTCTCCACAAAATTCTGGACTGCATGTGCGCTGCACGTAATCTGCACGAAAATTCTGGACGAAAATTCTGCACAAAACGTGTATTGCACGCGAACCGCACGATCGCAATTTATCAAATCTTGGTCCTTTAAGAATTCAACTATTTATGATAATCAAATTATCATAAATATCAAACCCTAAGAACAAACAATTTGTTATTCAAGATCAAGAATCATCAATTCAATAATCCAATTAAAGAGATTGATGATCCGATAAATAGATTAATCATATTAATCATGAAACTAGAAAACCTTGTTCATAATCATACTATATCAAATATATAATTGTTTCACCAAACAATTCACATAAATCCCTTATTCCAAATTCACATCATGCTAGATCATATAATCAAATCATATATTTAACATGATAATATTAAAATAACCATACATGTACGGAGCTCTGATACCACTGTTGGGTTTTGAGGCAACATGCGCAGAGGAAGACGGCAATAAAATCAACAAAACCCTAAGCCCCAAGATCCATTCATGATGATTAAATTAATAACAAGATGAATTTGGAATACTAACCATGTTGTGCGTTTAAGATTTTCCGGATCTTCAAATCTTCAAGCTTTATGATTTGATCTCCTCGTTCTTCGCGTTTTTCGGATCAGGAACACAAATTCGAGATGCTAAAGGAAGCACCGTCTATGTTTGTCCACACGCGAATGAATATCTAGAACCATTCTAGATCTGGATTGCTAGACCCATTAGAAAAACACGTTTTTCTAATCTTCAAAGGCTATATGAATTATTATGTGATCTTGATCTTTGATTCTAAATCTTAGATCAAGAATTATGTTTCTCAAATATATTGGGTTGCATTAGTTTAATGGCTGGTGAAAAGATGTATTTATAGTCCCTAGTCATTAACCCTTAATGACCTAGGAGACCTAAATCCCATCACCCAATTAAACCGCATAAAATCTGGCCCCAAGAACTCTGGCACGGTCGTGCTCACCAAATGGCACGGCCGTGCCACTTGGTGCGAGCCTGACCTGCCAAAGTTGGATACTGGCACGGTCGTGCTTGTTAATCAGCACGGTCGTGCTTTATAACTGGCACAGCCGTGCCCGCCAGAAACTCAGCATTTGCCTTTTCTTGATTCGTTCTTTTGTGTGTGACCCCATAGGATTATATTAAGTTGGTAATGAGTCCAACGAAGTTCAAACTCATAAATCATGAGCGGACTCTAGCAAGCCATCATGATTACCCAATTAATATAACTTAACGAAGTTTGTTATCCTTATAGAACATATCACAATCCTTTTATCACACGATATCATATTGAGCATAAGCCACGGTCTAAGTCAACTTAAGTGCCCAATGCTTTCTTGATTCCGAGTAGATTGATTATGAGCAAATGACATTGAACACATCAATTCATTTGGGATGGCCATGCACTATCATAAATCTCACTCTCGAGTGGCCTAGCTTGATATCTCTCTTTGAGACAAAGAGGGACAACATTCCATCTTGACTTATCATTCTTCCCTACAAGAATCCGATTGTGCTAATAGTAGCCTTTATAACTACCTGGTTAAGGGTAGCGTTTGAATACGTCAAACACAATGTTCATTATGTGGAAGACGATGATAATCTCAGGTCTAAGGATTCCAATGATATAACTAAATGAGATTTAATTATGACATAAATCTTATAGATGGGTCATGTCCAGTACTTGTTCTCCAACAAGTACCCATAAGCTTAATTTATATCATATACACATGATCATCAATTAAACTTATACTAGTTCTTCATAAGTACTAGGGACGGGGATTATTATATGAAACATGCAAAACATATTATAATCCAAGTTGTTATCTCCATAACAAATGAGAACAAGATGTAACATAAGCCCTTTCTCAAGGGCCTAGGGCATAATCTCCAACACTTTGTTATCTTTTTGTCTTCTCAAGATGCTGATTTGTACCTTCCCCCAGCTGCGCAAAGCGTCAGTTGTTTGTTATCTTTTGGTCTTCTCAAGATGTTGAATTGTACCTTCCCCCCAGCTGCGCGAAGCGTTAGTTGTTTGTTATCTTTTGGTCTTCTCAAGATGCTGAGTTGTATCTTTCCCCAGCTGCATGAAGCGTTAGTTTTTTGTTATCTTTTGGTCTTCTCAAGATGCCGAGTTGTACCTCGCCCCCAGCTGCGCGAAGCGTCAGTTGTTTGATATCCTGTGGTCTTCTCAAGATGCCAAGTTGTACCTTTCCCCCAGCTGCGCGAAGCGTCAGTTGTTTGATATCCCCTGGACTTCTCAAGATGCTGAGTTGTACCTTTCCCCCAGCTGCGCGAAGCATCAGTTGTTTGATATCCCCTGGTCTTCTTGAGATGCCGAGTTGTACCTCCCCCCGAGCTGCTCGAGGCGTCAGTTATTTGTTACTTTTGGTCTTCTCAAGATGATGAGTTGTACCTACCCCCGAGCTACGTGAAGCGTCAGTTCTTTGTTACTTTTGGTCTTCTCAAGATGCTGAGTTGTACCTCCCTCGGATTGCACAAAGCGTCAGTCCTTTGAATGATGACAGTTTAGGTCTCTCCGCCTGCCCAGTTGTACCTTTGATAGATGACAGTTTAGGTCTCTCCGCCTTCTCGGGTTGTACCTTTTAATGATGGTAGTTAAGGTCTCTCCGCCTGCCTGGGTTGTAACTTTGATTGATGATAATTTAGGTCTCTCCGCCTGGCCGGGTTGTACCTTTGATTGATGATAGTTTAGGTCTCTCCGCCTGCTGTTTGCGCGCGAGGTTTTCCCTTCGAGGAAAGTTTTCATCCTTCAATTTACCTTTTTAATTGAGAGTCGCCACCATGTTGTTGTCGGAATATGGACCGAGATATCTGGATTCGGGGGTTAAGTTATGAATTGGGAAGGTCAAGGAGCACCCAATTCACCCAATCTAAGATTGGTCTTGCTAAGAAATCATCATCATCGTTTCAAAATTATGTGAAATGTATGTAAAAGGAAAATAACCAAATAAATAATTGCTTATTTATTTGGAATGTCAGATCATGTGCTTCGAGACCATCTCCATGAATTGGAGAGGCTCTTGGCTGATCCTTTAATGGAATCACACTACTTCAAAGACAAAGAAGGAGATGAGAAGATAGAAAACATAGAGTTTTATTTAAGTGTTCTTCAAGAATCCTATGGATGTCCTTGACTAAAGGCCTTGAATCTCCAATGAACTTGACTTGGATGGTGTGGTAAGGGCTTGAATTTTGTAGGTGATCAAAAGGGACTGATTATGGGGACCTTTTTTATCAGATTTGGAGTGGTTGTGGTGGGCTAAGGATTCTAGAGTTGACCATTAGTCATTCTAGGCAAGAACAACTATATTTATAGGGGTTTTTGGACCTAGGGTTTGATCTAAGAAGGCAAGTTGTGATGGGAATCCAAGACTTGAGTCTCACAGAGGTATTTTTGGACTCTAGGATCGTCCATTATGTTTTCTCAGAATGCTTAAGTGTTTGCCAAAAAAAGGGGTTAAGATCAATGAGGAAACTGACCAAAAACCCGACTGTCAAGGGGGATGTCTCGTACGATACATCAATGTCTCGTACGAGGCATCTCAGTGTTGGAATTCACTATTTGCCCTCTACAGTAGTTTTAATGTTCATTTTGGCCCCTGGCTAGCGGAGTCAGTCAGAAACTTAACGAAACATGTCCAACATAATGAGTTTCGACCCAAATCAAAGGCGAGACACAAGAAGTAGTGTGATCATAAATGAACGTCCAAAATGGGGTGTCTACAGAGCCCCTCGGCGATGATACTTATGGATGAAGTACCGTCGTCGATAGAAAAGATGCCATTTTGAACTGGGGGTATGGTCGTGCTAAAAAGCTGCCTACATATTCCTTGGAAGGAAATCAGACCAAACGTAGTTTGACTCTGAAAACACGCAAAAACTGAGGTTTAAGGTATTTTGAAAATCATGTTTGAAAACAATACTTACGGTAAGTAAAGCTTAGAGTTTAGAGAGTACCCATACTGAGGAATCAATGGCCTTGACCCAATTCTGAATATACTCCTTTTTGTTGATGATGAACCGTCTCCAGTAGTAATCCATACTGAGGAAATCAATCTCTTTGACTCCAATTCTGAACATGCCCTGTTGTTGATGATGAACCATCTTCGATTTTGGAGACGCCAGTTACCCGGACCTTACTTCTCCTTCCAACGAGGTTGCCTTATTCGCAGGAAAATGTGAATCCTATGTTATTAACATACGTCTTGATAACAATTATCAGACTCTGGGTTTGGAGACGCCAATTACTTGGACCTTGCTTCCCCTTTCAACGAGACTGCCTTTCCGTTGAAAATGTGAATCCTATGCTATTAGCTTACACCTTGATGACAATTATGGGATTCTAAATGGTGGGATCCTGTGTTATTAACTTACGTCTTGATAACAGTCGTGGGATACCCGGATTTGGAGACGCCAATTACTCGGACCTTGCTTCCCCTTTCAACGAGACTACCTTTCCGTTGAAAATGTGAATCCTATGCCATTAGTTTACACCTTGATGCCAATCGTGGGACTCCGAATGTTGGATCCTGTGTTATTAACTTACATCTTGATAACAGTCGTGGGATACCCGGTTGTAAATCATGTGCCATTAACTTACGTTTTGATGACAGTCATGGGATTTAAAGTTTGCTGATGCAGATTTCGTTGCTCACCCATGATCTTGGATGCGCGGTGAGAATAAATTCGTACTGAGAAATAACTTTTCTTGTTCCAATTCTGAAAATATCCATTTGTTGACGACTCAATGTTCCATCTTGAACCGGGTTCAGATTTGACCTCTTGGTCTAAAGCAAGGCTTTTTCTGACCTTTCTGTTAAAATCATGGCTTTTCTGGAATTTCCCAAGAAAACATGGTTTTCTGAGATTTTTCTGGGGATACCTCGTACGAGGGAACGATGTCTCGTACGAGACTTCTCTGTTTTTGTGCAGAACAGAGGCATATTAGGCGCTGAAAGTGATTTTCAAATCACTTTTCCTATTCCATTCTCGGGAGCTTTCGACCCTAGGCGATTTTTTCACTCAAAAATCTTTGTCTTCACCAAGTTCTAGTGATTCCCAACCCTTTCAAATGGCCGGTGTACATCGTTCCCACAAAGAGCATCTCTTTGGTAGGCATATGAAGGGTAAAGTGTGGGCGACGGATGAGTTGTGCCCGTTCCCGAAGGACCACGATTCTCACGCCGTTCGGACTAGGCGGGTAAGGATCTCTTCCTTTGACTGAGTTTCCATATCAATTCGTTGTTGCATGTCTCAATTTGGTGTTCTAGCAATTCGACTCTTGTCAATTTTCGCCTAGAATTATCGTCGCTAGGGTTTATCATGCATGGCTGATCTTTCGATGGAATTTCACCCTTATTGATGTTGAAAATCATTGTAGTATAGTAGTACATGATTTTAACTGTCATTTCAGGCGATTCTGCGACTTTTCGGGTAAAATGCTTAAATGAGGATTTTTCTGACTTTCTGACATTGTCTCTTTTGCCTTTGTCGTTTGCAGTCATTCAGGGTGATCAATAACTATCGTCGTTTGCCATTACTGGGCTTGCCATCTTCGGTGAGCCACTTGAGGTAGATGCGGACTTTACTCCTAGCAGGGACGATATGATGCATTTTATGGGCTTCTCTGTGCGTACCCTAGGCAAGGGTGTGCCTCTGAAGGCCTTGAGGGACAAGGTCGATGCCTATGTTACTGTTAATGCTGGTCAGATGCATCTCCCCGGTACTCGCATTGCAGCTGTTCGTGGCTTTCTGTGGTGGGCCTTTTCTGAGACGCTATTCGCCAATCACGCGTCGATAGCCCTGTTTACTCTCCTGAGTGTATTGAGAGACATGCAGCATGTCACTGATGCTAGCTGGGGTTCTGCTGGCTTGGCCCACTGCTATGTGGCCATGGATGAGAGTTCGTGTGATCGAACGAACGCTGGCTTAGGCAGTTACAGTCATGCCTGGGAGGTACAATACTCATCTTCTTCTGTATTCCTCCTTAATTTCAGCCCCAGTTTACTTTCTATTTTGGTAATTCATTCAGTTTTGACATTTTTCTACGTTTCTCCCACTTTGCAGGCCTGGGGTTACGCCATGTTTGGTCTCTTCTCTTTCAATCTTCGAGACAACACTGTTATGTTCCCAGATATTCTGAGATGGCACCGGGGTAACAGGGATACCCATGATGAGCAGGCAGAGGGGGCTGACTTGACGGTGGAGCGCATGAGGTTGTATTTTGACAGGTGGGAATCCAACTAAATGACATAGATTAAAAGTATAGATGTGTAGCATGGAACATAATGAATATATACATATTCTCCAACTAGTCCAAATTAACCAAATGAGATCAAAACTTTAAATAATAGAACAATTAATGAAAGAACAACACAAACTCCCACTATATTAAATGTTATCAAAAGTTGTTATACCCATATGAGCAACATGCTCGTGAAACACTGAAGATGATAACGCTTTCATAAACGGATCCTTTAGAATGGAGTTTGTTTCTATAAGTTGTATTTCTTTGTTCATTTTCCTTTACAACAAGAAACTTAATGTCTATATGCTTATTAGACTTTGATGAATTCTTGTTGTTATAAGACTGCCGTCCGATTGTCACAATAAAACTTAAGTGGTCTTTCGACACTTGCTGACAATTCGCAGTCTCTCAATAAACTTATGCAGCCATATAATTTAACTAATGTCGGAATACCTAATGATCTCAAGATGATCCGACTTCAAATATAGGCAAGTAGTTCTTTAGTGTTTTGTAAATATCTTTATCATTCTTTTGGCTGCTACCTAATGTTCTCTCCCGGATTGCTTTGGTATTGACCAAGCATCCCAACATTAAATGCAAGACTTACGCATACATTAAGCTTCCTACTGCTGATGTAAAAAAGGATATTTTCCATATACTTGGATTCAAAATTACTTTTAAGACACTGTTTGAGACTAAAATTGTCTCCTTTAAAAATAGGGGTGTTATGTGGCTTACAATTTTGCATGCCAAACTTTTATAATGCCTTTCCTATATAGGCTTTTGTGATAATCCTAAAACACCTCTGAGCGATCACGGTGAATTTGGATTCTTAATACAAAATATGCATCACCAAGATCTTTCATTTCAAATAAGAAATTTCTTAGCTTTCTTAGGAAGGTTCATATCATTACTAGCAAGCAAAATATCATCCACATTTAAGACCAAAATTATAAATTTACTCTCACCGAACTTATGGTATACACAATCTTTATCAATATTCGTTTCAAAACCAAATGAAAGAATAAATTGATTAAGTACCATTGACGAGAAGTCTTGCTTGAGCCCATAAACGGATTTCTTAAGTTTACAAACTAATTGATTAGTTTGCTCCAAATCAGCCATAGATTCCTCAATGTCTCCATTAAGGAAAGCTGTCTTTACATTCATTTGATGAAACTCAAGATCATAATGTGTTATATGTGCCATAATGATCCTAAAAGAGTTTTTAGGGAGATACCGGAAAAAGTGTTTCTTTATAATCAATGCCTTCCTTTTGAGTAAAATCTTTAGCAACAAGATGGGCCTTATATCTTTCCACATTACCTTGTGAATCCCTTTTGATCTTAAAGACTCATTTACACCTAATAGGTTTCACATCTTTAGGTAATGGGACAAGATCCCAAACGTTGTTATCTTTATAAATTTTAACTCTTCATTTATGACATTAATTCACTTTATGAGAATTAGGACTATTAATGGTTTCATGGAAGGTGAGAGGCTCATCTCCCACTAAACCTAAGTGTCCTTCATTCTCGGCAAGATACACTTTACAATTATCCGGAATTGCACTCATTCTTACTCTATTGGATCTCCTTAAGGGCACCGGTTCTTCCTGATTTTGAGGTTGTTGAATTTCAACTTCATGATCAACATTTTCATGTTGTTCAATATTTATGGGGGACTCATTATTTTGAATTGTGTGTTCCTCTTGAATTTCAGGTACAAGTACTTGATTTCCAATTGGAACTATGAAAGAGATATAGAAATAGATGCCTCTTCCTTTTCAAATTCAAAACTATTCCTAATTTCCCCTCTAAATTCAACATCCTCAAAGAACCTAGAATTTCTCGTTCTAATTTTTCGGGTTGTAAAAATTTATAGCCCCTAGATCTATCGGCATACCCTACAAAATAGCTACTAACAGTCTTAATGTCCAGTTTGCGCTTATTAGGCCTTATAGGCCTATCTTCTGCTGGATAACCCCATGAAGATGATTTAAGGACGATTTCTAAATTGTCCATAATTCAAAAGGGTTTTTATTAGTAACTTTATAGGAAGCTCTATAGAGAACATAAGTTGCGGTTTTCAATGTATTGCCCATAATGAGTGAGGTAAGGAAGTACAAGAAATTATACTTTTTACCATATCCTTAAGGATTCTATTATGTCTCTCAGCTACACCATTAATGCTAGGCATACCCGGCATAGTGTAGTGAGGGACAATCTCACACTCTTCTAGATAGTGAGCAAAAAGGACCCGGACGTTGTTCCTCAAACCGTTATTCTAATCATAGTATTCACCACCACGATTGGACCTAACGTTCTTAATAGTCTTCCTAAGTTGACTTTCAACTTCGGCCTTATAAGACTTGAAAAATGTCCAAAATTGAGACTTTTCATGAAGTAAATAAATGTATCCATATCAAGAGTAGTCGTCTATGAAGGTAATAAAGTATTGTTGACCATTCCATGAAGGTGTAATGAATGGCCCACAAATTTACGAATTTATTAGTTCTAAGACCCTTGATGTTCTCGAGGATACTTTCCTTTTAATGTTTGTAAATTTCCTTTAAGACATTTAATGCAGAAGTCTTTTTCGGAATATCAAGTATGGTTAAGATTCCTTTAGACACAATCTTATCAATTCTCCTCTTGGAGATATGACCCAAACGCCTATGCCATAAGGTATAATAATTTTCACTTGATAACTTTCGCTTTTCAGTTTTGGTTTCATTATTATGGGACACATTTATTGTTTGAATGATGTCAAGTAAAGAAAGAATACTTGACTAAGTACTAGTACCAACAACCTTTGGATTTAAAAATAAAGATCACATCTATTATTACCAAATGAACAAGAGTAACCTTCCTTGTCTAATATTATGATAGATATCATAATTCCATTCAAATGATGGTACAATAAAATTGTATTATTATTTAAAATAATACATAGCACTTAACAATAATCAGAAAAGTCCCTATGCTTATAACTTCAACCGGATCCCCAGCTTCCATATAGATGAATCTCTTCATCTTTGCTGGGTCTTCGGTAATTCAGGCAATCCTACTTAAACATCCTTATGTGATTGGTTGCACCAAAATCCAATCATCGTGTTTATGTAGGAATTGAAACCAAATTAACCTCAATATAATACAAACAAGACAAAATGATATACCTTTCACGCCAAGCGTGATAATTATGGTAATCATACTTCATGTTAGTGAGGTCCTTACAAAAGAAGCATTAGATGATCCATTAGGCTTCTTATTACTTGCAACCGCAATTTCCTTCCCTTTGTCCTATGAGAAAAGGTAGATGACAAATGAGCATTTTTAGTTCTAAATCATTCTCAACCTATCCTCCTCTTGTGTCATAAGTGAAAGTAATTCATTAATATTTCACTTGTTCCTTTGACAATTATTGATTACTTTAAAGTGACCAAACTGAGGAGGAAGAAAGATCAAAACCAAATGCACAAGAATATCTTCTGATATCCCTAACTTAAGTGCTTTTAGTTTTGTCGATATGTGAACTATTTTTAAAATGTACTCCCTTAAATTCTTGGTACTCTTATACCTCATGGAAACAAGCTTCCTTAAGAGTATCAAGGAATATTTTAGCATCAACATCCTCGGAGACACTGTCCAAAAGGTCTCCGGGACAACATTCTTTATGATCATTAGGCTCACACGGTTGGAGCGTTTCCACTTCTCAGCACTCAAGCAATAAGAAGGGAAACGGATCCCTTAATGCGAGTTCTAGCTCCATATAGCCTAGGATCATATTTATTTGTTTTCCAAGTTTTAAAGTTAGTCCCATTTAGCATCATAATGCTACTCATCACAGCAGTTTTAGAAGAAGCACTAAACAAATTTGTTAGGAATCGAGAACAAAGAATGAATACAAAACATGAATAAGAAACTACACAATGAAAAATGATTAATTATATCAATGAATTCCATCAATAAGACAATTAACATGACATCAAAACTAATCTTTGGATTGCGAGTTGACTCATAAATAATTGCCTTAGGTAACAAGCAATTTGAACAATATTTTAATCAAATGCTTAATCTTCCTTTGGGCCGACATAAGAATCTAACAAAACCGGCTTAATGTTCATTTCATTTGTTACCACATAAATGCACAAGTTTAGTCAAATGTCAAGATCTTCTTTGGAAATTCAAGTCATTCACATATTAACTTAAACATTCAACACTTTAATAATTTTGGATTTAAATAACGTTAATCACTTAGGCGATAATATTAAAACAATGAATAAAATTATTTAAGCATATAATTAATCAAAACTTTTAAGGTTTGGAAAAATGTATGTTTTGTCTAAAAGGAAAACAAAATGGTGCAGAAACTTGAAAAATCCCAAAACTGTGAATAGTACTTGCTCGGCCGAGCATAGGCAATGACACGGTCGAGCACCACTTTTACAGAAACTATGATTTTTGGCCAATTAGTGCACGGCCGTGCAAAACACAAGACCCGGCCGTGCAGTCCAAACGGTCCGACCGGACCAAACAACACACCCGTCCGGACCATCACGTTCCATGTAGCACCGGTTCACTGTACTGATGGTGCACGGCCGAGCAAATCCTAAGACTCGACCGTGCAGTTCATTTTCTGCACTTTCTGATTTTTGTCTAAATTTTTCCCAATGGGCATGAATAACAAGTAGATCCACATGGTATGTACTTAAAACATAAAACCACGCTATTTAGGATAATCTTGCTTTTCAAATTAATGGAATCAAGTAAGTAGTTCCACATGGTATGCACTTAAAACATAAAACCATGTTATGAAGGGATAGTCAAACTTGAACCATTGAGTTTAATGAACAAAAAAATTTCAAACCATTTTCTTAAATTCAGATGAAGATTATCATTACTCTATGAATGAATTAAAGTCCCTAATCAACATTAAATCTTTATGACTCAACAGGAAAAATAAATCAAAGTAAAAGCACAAAAGCTTTCCAAAAAAAAAAAAAAAAGAACTCAAACTTAAACCAAAATTGAGCGAGGCTCTGATACCAATTGTTGGAACAATTTATGATCCCTGAATGCCACACTCATATTCAGAATAAGATTGAGGAAGGAGATGAAGGCGGAAGCGAGAATTACCTGTTGAATCCATAGTTAATGTTGAAGGGAGAAATGAAGAACAAGTAGGGAGATGTGTTCTTCTAAATGATGAGTGTCTTCTTAATCTCTCAAGTACTTCTAACAAATGAAGAGAATTTGGGAGAGATAGTAAGAAATGTAGTATGTTTTAGGCTTGATGGAAAGACCTTTAAATAGTAAACATGGTGACACTTCATTTAGGGACCACACCCTTTCAAGCTTATTGATGTTATATTACCCTTTTGCACATCACAATTAGATAATTATACATCCAGGAATTCTACACATTTTATTATCAACTATATTTTATATTAATATTATAGTCATGAATTTATTTATGAAAGTCCCAAATAACTTGTATTGCAAGCCATGTTCTAACACATTCAGCCTTTTTAAGACACTCTTCCTTTATATATTTACATGCATGGCACACAGAAAATTGCAACCTAAGTCTTATACCAGGTTATTATACTTACAAAAACCATGGTAAGTACAAAAAAACTTATTCTTATGTGCGGTATCACAATGCTCTTCCATATGATGGCTGTTAACTGGTATCTGCTCACCAAAGATAATGTAGATGTATCTAGTGAGGAGGAGGAGGATTGTGGGGTAGATACTAGTGCAGGGGGGGTGAGGGAGTTTCGCTTCGACCTCGATTTTTTTTTAATAACACATCTCTTGTAAGAGGCCAAGAGAATCACACACGCTGCCCTAAAGCCCTCATAAAATGTTTAACCCGTGCGTAGTACGAGCAATTTGCTAGTGATTATAATATCACAAATGATACAAATTATCAGATCACTTGTGGTACAAAAGTGGTACACAAATTGTGGTAAAGAGGATTTTATGTGCAAAAATATGACTTGACCTATTGCATTTGAAATGTATTTCAAGTGCTCTTGAAGAGCAATTTTGATTTATAATAATTCATTTGAAGTACATATATATAATTATGTTGACCATTTTAATCAACACTTTGCAATTTCAAATGGGACAGGGGGAGTACATATATATATATATTTTTATATATAGAAAGAGAGAGAGAGAGAGAGAGAGAGAGAGAGAGAGAGAGAGAGGAGAGTAGTTGACTCTTGTTTTCCTATGTCTTAAAACAGCAGAATGTGCTTTTCTTATGTGTTTATATATAAACGTGTTTATTATGCGTTTTGGAAATTACACAACACCTTTCTACCTTTCAATTTTTTTTACCCTATGTTCTTACTGTCCTCAAACTAAAGAAACAACATTCTGCTTTTAAGACACTCATCCTCTAATATATGCTTTTGGAAATTACACACACCTTACCTTTCAATTTTTTTTACCTATGTTCTTACTGTCCTCAAACTAAAGAAAGACATTCTGCTTTTTTAAGACACTCATCCTCTATATATTATGCGTTTTGGAAATTACACAACACCTTTCTACCTTTCAATTTTTTTTACCCTATGTTCTTACTGTCTTCAAACTAAAGAAAAGAACATTCTGCTTTTTTAAGACACTCATCCTCTATATATTTACATGTATGGCACACACAAAATTGTAACCTAAGTCTCTACTCAGTTATTATACTTACAAAAACCATGGTAAGTACAAAAAAACTTATTCTTATGTGCGGTATCATAATGCTCCTCCATATGATGGCTGTTAACTGGTATCTGCTCACCAAAGATAATGTAGATGTATCTAGTGAGGAGGAGGAAGGATTGTGGGGTGGATACTTGTGCGGGGGGGGGGGGTGAGGGAGTTTGGCTTCGACCTCGATTTTTTTTTAATAACGCATCTCTTGCAAGAGGCCAAGAGAATCACACACGCTACCCTAAAGCCCTCATAAAATGTTCAACCCATGTGTAATACGAGCAATTTGCTAGTGATTATAATATTACAAATGATGCAAATCATCATATCACTTGTGGTACACAAGTGGTACACAAATTGTGGTAAAGAGGATTTTATGTGCAAAATTATGACTTGACCTAGTGCATTTGAAATATATTTCAAGTGTTCTTGAAGAGAAATTTTGATTTATAATAATGCATTTGAAGTGCATATGAAGAGCAATTTTTGATTTATAATTGTGCATTAATAAAGTAAAAAATTGGCTTGAACTAGTGTATTCGAACCCATTAATTAGTTTCAATTTAAAAGTTCTATTCGTTAGTCTTTCAAACCCATTCATCGTCCCACAAAAGTATCCCCCCCCCACCCACCCACACATATATATAATTATGTTGACCATTTTAGTCAACACTTTGCAATTTCAAATGGGACAGAGGGAGTATATATATATATATATATATATATATATATATATATATATATATATATAGTGAGAGAGAGAGAGAGAGAGTGTGAGAGAGAGAGAGAGGAGAGAAGTTGACTCTTGTTTTCCAATGTCTTAAAATAGCAGAATGTGCTTTTCTTATGTGTTTATATATAAACGTGTTTATTATGCGTTTTGGAAATTACACAACACCTTCCTACCTTTCAATTTTTTTTACCCTAAGTTCTTACTGTCTTCAAACTAAAGAAATGAACATTATGCTTTTTTAAGACACTCTTCCTCTATATATTTACATGCATGGCACACAGAAAATTGCAACCTAAGTCTTATACCCAGTTATTATACTTACAAAAACCATGGTATGTACAAAAAAACTTATTCTTATGTGCGGTATCATAATGCTCCTCGATATGATGGCTGTTAACTGGTATCTGCTCACCAAAGAAAATGTAGATGTATCTAGTGAAGAGGAGGAGGATTGTGGGGTGGATACCTGTGCGGGGGGGGGGGGGGGGTGGAATTTGGCTTCGACCTCGATTTATTTTTAATAACGCATCTCTTGCAAGAGGCCAAGAGAATCACACACGCTGCCCTAAAGCCCTCATAAAATGTTTAACCCGTGCATAGTACGAGCAATTTGCTAGTGATTATAATATCACAAATCATGAAAATCATCAGATCACTTGTGGTA
>JAOWBW010000097.1:1899944-1960043 GCA_026119855.1 Campanula takesimana | reverse complement strand
GCCTAGTTATCGCAAACAATAAAGCGTACAAATGTGGTTATTAGCTCCATTAGGTTGACACCTAACATTCTTAGGCATTTTACTGGCCGGATATTCACCCATGAAGCGAAGGAAGCACTGGTAATTGCCGTCGTCACCGCAAGGCCCCGGCAGGTTCATCGGAGGCGCGGGACACAAACTGATCTCCGGCAGAGAGAGAAAATAAACTTAACCGACAGCGAACAAAAGAACGAGAAGAACTGAGGATGACTTCATTTTATACAGTGTATGAATGAATGTTTATGTTCTGTTTCTGACAAATATTGTGAACTGTAATTTGTATTTTGCCATTGAAATTTGAAGCATATTTATAGTTGAATGAAATAGGTGCATTTGTGTATCGATAGTAAGGATAAGAAGTTTAATATGGCAAGAATTATTTGCATTTATCAAAATGACATATTTTTCAATTGGTCACTAAATTACCTACCAAATATGAAAACTGGAACATTGTCTAGGTTAGCGTCACAACTAGTTTTAGAAGGGTTTTTATTGTTGTTATTGGCTTTGGATCTATCCGTAAAACAAGATATGTATGCAAGTTGTTAATGACTTTTTTACCGGAATTTGTCTAAAAGGAAAATATGAATTTTATTTAAGAACATTATGAAAATGTTTATTTCTTATAAAATTTAATGGTGCATTATTTATTTTATTTTATTTTATTTTATTTTATTTTATTTTATTTTATTTTATTTTGCAATCAACTTTATAAACCTATAATTTTGCGACTATATAATGAAATGTGATTTTTTTTTGTGAAACTAAACATTTAGTGGGAGATAAAGTTTCAAAATGGGCATTCTTTTTGAGAAAAAAAGATTATTTTTTCCCACTTCCTTTTGCATAAGTTTTAGGACTTTGAAGTTTTAATCTTACAAGTAAAAACAAAGAGCTCTAGTTCATGCGGTATCTGGTGTTAGCTTTCCATGCGTAGGTCACGAGTTTGAATCCCGTTAGAGAGATTTGTGTTAGCTTATTTATAGGCCGAGTTGTAGCATTCGTTACATTATTAATTAATTAAAAAAAGTTGATGATTTTAAAATCATAATTTTACAAGTTAAAAACCTAATTGATTAGTTGAAACCCTAAATTTATTACATAAAACATCCATGTCTATTCCATTAATATAATTTTTTTGAACAAACCTAATTGATTAGTTGAAACCCTAAATTTATTACATAAACATCCATGTCTATTTCATTAATATATGTTTTGATTAGTTGAATCTCGTTAGGGAGATTTGTGTTAGTATATTTTTTTGAACAAATACCAATTTTTCCAACTAATTTTAATATATAAAAGTCACTTTTACATTGTTTTGAAAATATTGATTTTTTATATAAAACTTGTTTTACATGGGCTTTTTCAATATATATGTCCATTTTTAATGTTCATTTTTTATAGTACTCACTGGTTTTGTATCTCAAGATGTTTTATGCTCTTCTACAATACAAATCGGTGACGTCCAGTGCATTACCACTAAACTAAACACTTGGCAACCAAATTGTGAAAAAAATTGTCGTGATTTTTTTTTTTTAATAAAGTAAGAGGTTTTATCTTAAAATGAAAAAACATCTAGCTTAAGCGGCATTCGACATTCGGCATCACTCTATCTAAAATGTTAGGGGTTGAATCTTCATCAAATGAACTTTCAAGTGCACTCTTGTATTAGCTTAAAACAATCATTAATTTAAAAATAAGAAATAGCCTAAAATCTTTATATATTGAAGATACGACTAGTTAATTCTTGATTTAGGATTCTGCAATGGAAATGCAGGATGAAATAACTCTAAATGCTACATGTCTTTGATTGACTATTAACTCAAATAAAGAGAGGAAATGTATAGATTTCGCTTTATTTACATGTTCAATTTGATGGTTTTTGGCTGAAGATTGATTATCTCTTCGTATTTTTCAACTTTACAAATCAATTCCACGTATTAGTTAATTGTTTCTCATATTGATTTACTGATTTGTTGGATTTAGTTTATGTTAGGATAGCTTGGCTCATTAGTTCGTACTTGGATATCAAGTTAACTTTTATGAGTCCATCTCAAAACGACAAAACCCAAACCAAGACCAAGCCAAACCAAACCCAAGGCCGGTCCTGTAAATTTTGAGGCCCTAGGCGAAATATATTGTTGGGGCCATGAATTTCCTTAAAGGAAATAAATCTTTCCATTTTTTCGAACATTTATTTCACTTTGGCTTTTCGTATCTGTCAATCTTTCAATTGAAGGTGTTCATTTCCGATTTTCTTAGGTTTTAATATTTTAACAGTTGGACACTAAATTGAATAGTAAAATAACAATACGATTTTGAGAATTTTAGTAATAAAAATATTGAGTTTTGGACTTGAATAAATGAGTTTGTTACTTAATTGGGTTGAGATAATTGGGAAAAAAGTTAGGAAATAATATGATCAATTTCAATGGATTTAAAGAAATATCTCACCATAATTTAGTCATAAATAAAATAAGGCCCAAATTAAAATTGTAAGGAAATCCCAAATCTTATATATATATATATATATATAAAAGTTGGTTAGAAGGGTTGTGGGTTTGACATGTGTACATGTTTTAGTAAAAGTTTGAATTTTGAGAAGCCATATCAACATCATTCTAAAATGTAATGACTTTTGATATTCTCATTCTTAGCTAATACTATTAGTTAATCATATTATTAATTATATAAGTTAACTATTACTATTAATAGTATTAGTTAACCATTAATATTAATAGTATAAGTTAACCATTACTATTAATAGTATTAATTAACAATAGTAGTTGCTATACAAGTTAAATATTACTATAAATAATATTAGCTAACTATAATAATTACAATATTAGTTAACTATTACTATTAATAGTATTAGTTAACTATAATAGTTACTATATAAGTTAATTATTACTATTAATAGTATTAGTTAACTATTATAGTTACTTTATAAGTTAGTTTTTACTATTCATAGTATTACTTAACTATAATAGGCTATATACATTAACTACTACTATTATTAGTATTAGTTAATAGTTAAATTATTAATTTTTAATTAATTATAATAGTTACTATATTAATTAAATATTACTATTATTAGTATTAGTTTATTATTATAATAATTATTATTATATAGATAAATCATTGCTATTAATATATATTAACTATTACTATCATTAATATTATTTAATTATAATAGTTATTATAATAATAGTAATTATATAGATTAATTATTATTATTATTAATAGTAAATGATGATTACTATATTATTTAGCTATAGTTAAAATAATTTTTTTAAGACATAGTATTGGTTTCCCGTGCAGAGCACGGGTTACCCGCTAGTTAAAATTAAAAGAGACAGAGAGGAGTATAAGAAGGAAATCCCAAATTAAAAGAGAGAGAGAGAGGAAATAAAAATGAGGGGGCTGAGATTTGAACTCAGGTGAATCGCAAAATGGAAGATTTGGCAATGCACAACTTAACCACTACAACACCTATAAGAACTAGTAAGAAACGTCTGTTATATAATATATTTAGTAAACACCTAAATTTGTGGCCCTAAAATCGAGTAAAATTTCGGTGGCTCTAGGCAACGGCCTCACCTGTCTTGCCACAAGGTCGGCCCTGTTGGCAATTCATGGTATATTAACTATACTAGTGTGAGAATGTTGAAAAATATTAGCTTTTACTTACCTTTCTCATGGAGCACCCATTCCAACCAATTAATGAACGGTCTGCGGTTTGTTTATTGAATTCGTAAGTAATGGAGTACCCATTCCAACCAATTAATGAACGGTTCCAGGGTTAATTTATTGAATTCAAAAGTAATGGAGCACCCATTCCAACCAATTTAGAAACTGGTCTTGCTTAGGCGTTCATTAGCAAGCAAAATAAATAGCTTGGTTTTATATTTGAAATGTCAGATTGTGAATTTGAAACCTTCTCTATGGACTAGAGATATCACAAACAATTCATTTTGCTATGATGATTGCCTATTGAATAGCATATAAATTCAAATTAATAAAACAAATAAAGCTATTGAAAGTATATCAAAAGCAAATAGAAAAAAGAGCAGAAGATAAAGAACAATAGTTAGAAGATTTGCATACCTAGCTTGAAACTTCTTCAAAGTAATTCTGTAGATATTCGTGTGTTTGTGTATGTCAAAGTTGTGCGTTTCTATATCAAGAATGTGTCAAAAAAAAAGGGGAAAAGACCTTGTGTTTATAGTTGAAAAATATGAGTTTCTTAGAGGAAAATGAATCATAATTTTGGTAGTAAATAATTAGGAACAAAAGGTCAAATCTCATATTAAAAAAAAAGTAGTGAACAAGATAATAGAATTATAAATCAAATAGGAAAAAGAAAGAAGAAAGAAGTACAACATAAAATGGAGTATATTATCATTTGTTACAAACGAAATAATTATAAAAGTACCCTTATGATAATGAGAATTCACATATTATTGTTTGATTCAAGCATAATATTCAACCTTCTACTAAAGGGTAACTAGGACGAGAAATAGAGCATTATAAAGTTTGAGTTGTCAAACAGAAGAGATACTTGAAAAATAAACTGCGTACAAGTTTATGCATTGCAATTTGAACCTTACACAAATAATAATTGTGTAGATAACCTTGTAAAAGAAATTTATTGCGATTTAAACCTTCTACCAGTTAGTCACAAAAATATAAGCTATAAAAGTGCACTTACGCCCCCTACTATGGAGTACGTCGATCTGTGGTCTGTAGCCAAGGCCCGCTACCTCGGCATATGCTAGAAGTCTCGAAAGTATTAAAAAGAAGATCAAACATACCTTCAGTGTAACCCAAACGTCACAAAGAAAGTAAAATGAGTGTAGTCGTTCATAGCGAAACAGGTGGACTGTAAGGCACTCACCATATATGGTTTACACAATTTTTTAAAGCGCTTCAAAGGCTTTGTAACTTGAATTTGAACACGAACCCATATGAAGGCTTGCCAAACACAGGATGAATTAGAGAAATCATATTCCAGAAAATATGTATAAAATTCTCTAATTGCTTGCCAATTGTTTAAGTCAAATAATCCACCAGCCTGAGCCCAGAATGAGATAGAATCAAACATGCACAGGATGTTCACCTTCACACAAAACGACGCACAATCAGTGGGAAATTACTAAACGACTTAGGACATCCGTTTAAAACACGCTGCAAATCAAGGAGGTGGAAAAACTAGATGATATGCCTGAATCCTACTATGTGGTTTCCATATACGCTACGCGCCATATACTCGTCATCCTTGATCCTACTCCTTATGAGATTGAAATTTATATTGTGAACTCTAGAAATCTCCTACCAAGCAGAATTCGTAGCAATCAGACTAAGGGGGTAAGTTCTCGCCATCAATGAGAATGATATCGTCCTCCTCTTGGGACAACGACAAAGTCGCCGTGCTTTAATCAGTGGCTGGCAGGTAAAGGAAACAAGAATATTCATTGTATTGAATAATGAAGAGTACAAGTGTATATATACACAATGATTGACTTGCTCACTAAGTTAGGGTAATTAGGGAAGGGATAATTAAACTAGGAAGATAATTACAATTGATACAATAAAATAAGGGTTAATGACAATTTAGACCCTGAAGTATGATACCACCCTTCCAATCGTGCCTTGCATGTCCTTTTTGGCCAGATCGGACCCTGGGGTGATTCATTTTTGCCAGTTAGGGCCTTTTTGACGGAATTCGTTAAAAAGTCAGTTAAATGGCATGTGCCATGCATGTGACTAACTGATTGGGTGACTTTGAATTGATATTAGCTATTAAGGGGTTATGTGAAAATTTTGAAACTTAATAAGGATGAAAATTAAAATAATTATTAAAATATTAAATAAAAAGTTTTAAAGTTGTTTTTAAAATATTAAATAATAAATAAATAAAATTAAATAATAAAATTTGAAAATAAAATAAACTAATTATCACTATTTACAACAAAAAACTAAAGAATATTACTCATTCTTTCCCTAAATGAGTGTCCATTTTTAAGAAATCTTTGTCCCAAAAAATTTTAATGTTTTTTTTAATTCACCAATTTTTGTACACCTATTAAAAAAGTAGAAAAAAATACTTTTTTTTCAAATAATAGGGTTAATATTTTGTTATAAAAAATATTATAATAATTTTAAAAATGAAACAAAAAATTTAAACAAGCATATAAACGCTTAACTATTTAAGGAATGTATGTAATTTTTACTTTCAATTATTAAATTTGAAATAAAGCATTACTTGTAGTAATTTATGACCGATTAACTAATAAAAAAAAAACTCAACCAAACAAAAAAAAAAGAAAAAAAATGATACACCCTTCTTCCCCAGATTCCCCCAACCCCATGTTCATCACCCATAAAATCACAATAATCATCCACTTCTCCGGTCACCACTATTCCCCTCCTCCATCGCCCCGCCACTTCCACCACTTCACCGACACCATCACATTCACAACCACAATTGTCATCACTCACAACCCCACCGTAATCTTTCAAACAACATCAAAAACACCTAAAACTAAATTGAATCCATATTAAAAATTTGATATCCCAAAATTAACCACCAAATTTATTCAAATTTCGAATTGAACAAAAAGATGAAATAATTCAAAATAAAAATAAACAAGTAACTGTAAACAAATTGCTGAGTAGCCGAATTGGAAAAATTGGATCTTGGACAAACATGTTCATCCACAAAAATACACTGGAATCAGATCTGGTTTGATAAACAAAAGAAACAACAGAAATTGGGAAGAGAATTAGGGCCGTCGTCGGGAATCGAGATTTATTAGCCCCTTTTTGAAAACCCATTTTTTTTTTCAATTTCAGTCTTCACATTTACGGAGGTGGCCGGAGGGACGACGGCGGAATGTGCGGCGGTTTGTTGCTGTTGTCCGTGCAGCGTGTTAAATCTGCTGGTGTTGGAGGTTTACAAGTTGCCGGCGGTTTTGTGCCGGAAGGCGTTTGAGGCGGAAGAGGCAAGGCGGTTGATGAAGAAAGGATTGTTGATTCAAGGGGGAAGTAGCCACCAGAGGAGCAGCTACGACGGATAGGATTTGCTGATCCATCCGGCGACTGCGACGGAGATGAGAGAAAGAGAAAGGGAGTTGCTGGGTAGAGTATGGTTTCAGGAGAAATGAGTAGTGGAAGACGATGGGTAGAAACGCCGACGATGCTGACGACCGGCGATGACGGAAACGGCAAAAAAATGGAGAGCCGTCGTTGGGAGAAGATGGGGAGGTGAGATTTTTTTCCCTTACCCAGTTAATCAGGATAGGAAAGAGGATGGGGAAAGGTTTATAAGTTTTGAGTTTTTGTTTACCCCTCCCTTCAGTTTTTAGATATGCTATTTAACCCCTTAATATCTAATATCAATTCAAACAACCCAATTTCGTTAGTCACGTGTACGGCACATGCCATTTAACTGACTTTTTAACGAATTCCGTCAAAAATGCCCTAACTGGCGAAAATGAATCACCCCAGGGTCCGATCTGGCGAAAAAAGACATGCAAGGCTCGATTGGAAGGGTGGTATCATACTTCAGGGTCTAAATTGTCATTAATAAAGATGTGATATTATGTATCTAGAATATTCTTATCAGGCCCCCACAAGATGGACGTTCCATGGAAAAGACAAATATTGGAGAGAAGTAAGTTGAAGAGAGCATGAGAGAGAGGTTTTGTGAGGATGTCGGCGAGCTGGTCAGAGCCCGAGATATGCTGGACGCGTAGTGAGCCTGTGTTGACTTGTTCACGGACAAAATGAAAGGCAAGTGCAAGGTGTTTCATCCGTGAGTGGAAGACGGGGTTGGCGGAGTAATGAGTGGCGCCAAGGTTGTCACAATAAATAACTGGAGGAGATGTGAGAGGAATGCTGAGTTCTTGAAGAAGATTACGGACCCAAAGTAATTCAGCTGTAGTGTTAGGGACAGCCCTAAATTCTGCTTCAGTGGATGAGCGAGCGAGAGCACGTTGTTTGCGAGAGGCCCAAGCAATGGGATTTTTACCGAGATAAACCAGAAAACCAGAGGTGGAGATGTAATCGTCTTTATCACATGCCCAATCAGCATCACAGAATGCGTGAAGGGACAAGGAAGTGTGCCGATAAAGTTGAATGCCGAGATTGAGGGTGCCATGTAAATACCGTAATAGGCGTTTGAGTGTAACCCAATAAGATGCTTGAGGGTGTTGCATAAATTGAGCGAGTTTGTTAACTGAGAAGGCAATGTCAGGTCGCGTGATGGAAGATATTGGAGAGCACCTACTATTGATCGATATTCACTAGGTTGACATATTGGAGATGGCGGATGATGGGTGAGGGAGGTGGAGGAAGCCATGGGTGTGGGGGATGGTTTGGAGTTGAGCATGTTATGGCGAGTGAGAATGTCATGAGCATATTTTGATTGAGTGAGGAGAAGGCCTTGGGAATTGGGAGTGACTTCAACCCCGAGGAAGTAAGACAGGGGGGCCAAGATCCTTGAGGGAGAAGCGATAGGCTAAGTGTTTGATGAAGTCGGTGAGAAGAGAGTGAGAAGATCCCGTGACTATAATATCATCAACGTAGACCAATAATAAGAGACGGTGAGAGGAGGTGGTGTGAAGGAACAGAGAAGGGTCGGCCAAAGAAGCTGTGAAGCCAGGTTTTAAGTTCTATGTTCCAGGCACGGGGAGCTTGTTTGAGGCCATAGATAGCCTTTTTGAGGTGACATACATGTGATGGAGAGGTGGGATCAATGAAGCCAGGTGGCTGAGACATGTAAACAGTGTCATTAAGTTGTCCTTGGAGAAAAGCATTGTTTATGTCAAGTTGGCGAAGTGGCCAACCATTGCTGAGAGCAAGAGAGAGAAAGAGACGAACAGTGACGGGTTTGACCACGAGGCTGAAAGTGTCTGAGTAGTCAACACCTGGGCGTTGATGAAAACCTTTGGCAACAAGACGGGCTTTGTATTTGTTAATGGTGTTGTCGGGGTTATATTTGATGCGAAACACCCATTTGCAACCAACAATGTTTGGGGCAGAATGAGAGGGGACAAGGGACCAAGTATTGTTTTTAGTGAGAGCTCGAACTTCTTCTTCCATAGAAGTACGCCATAGAGGAGAGGAGAGGCCTTGTTTGACTGTTTTTGGGAGATCAGTAGGAGAGGATAGGGAGGCAAGATTTGCATATTTAGGATTTGTTTGATAATATTATTTTGGAGACGGGTTTTCATGGGATGGGGAGTAGATGGGGAGGGGTGGAGAGGGGGTGCAGGAGTTTCGGAGTTGGCAGAAAGAGATTGGGAGGTTTCGTAGTGGGTGTGGTAGTGGTTCGAGCGGGTTGGGTAGATGGAGAGGGCTCGGGGTTAGGTGGTTGGGCGTGGATTGGGGATTGAGAGCTGGGTGTAGTGGGAGAGGAGGGTGGAACCAAGTTAGGTGGAGAGGTTGGTGCCGAGGTAGGGGTGGGGACAGAAGGTGTGTTTGAGAGAATTGGGAGAGATAAGTTGCACCATTGAGAGGTTGTGAGGGTGGGTAATGGTGTGGCAGTAGGGAGGAGAGAGGGATAAGGAAAGGTGTTTTCCATAAATTTGACATGACGGGACGTGTAGATACGACCTGTTTTAGGATCAAGGCAGTGATATGCACTTTGGGTGGAAGAGTATCCTACGAAAATGCAAGGAGTGGAGCGAGGAGAAAGTTTGTGGGGGTGTAGGGACGAAGCCAAGGGTAACAAAGACACCCAAAATTCCGCATTTAGAGTAGTTGGGTTGTTTATGAAATAGACAGAAATAGGGAGAGTCATTATTGTGAGTGGCTGTGGGAAGGCGGTTTATAAGATATGTAGCAGTGGTGAAGGCAGAGGGCCACATGGTGAGGGGGAGTTGGGCATGAGAGAGTAAAGCAAGGCCCGTTTCGACAATGTGTCGATGGCGTCGTTCGGCATAGCCATTGTGTTCAGGAGTGTGGGGTGGAGTTGTGAGGTGAGAAATGCCAGTTGTAGAGAGAGTAGATGCAAGTTTTAAGTATTCTCCACCATTATCTGAAAAGAGTTGTATTATGGGTTTGTTGAAAAACTTTTCAACAAGGGCTTTAAAGCGAGTAAAGGTTGCAAGGGTGTCAGATTTTTGTTTGAGTGGGTAGAACCATATATATTTGGTGAAATGGTCCACAAAAATAACGTAATATTTAAATTTATCTTGGGAGTAGAGGGGGGAAGTCTAAACATCAGAAAACACAAGTTCAAGAGGTGCATGAGAAGTAAAGGAGGAAACAGAAAACGGGAGTTTGTGACTTTTATTGATATCACAAGCATTACAGCTAGAATCAAGAGTAAACGAAATAGATAACGAAAATTGTTTATTTAAAAATGAAATAACAGCAGGAGCGGGGTGGCCGAGTCGGTGATGCCATGAATCGAAGGACGTGGAGATGCTTGGATGTGCTTGAGTAGAGGTAGGATGCCAAAGATAGACTCCACGGTCGTTAGTGCCATGGAGGACAACTTTATTGGTGGAGAGATCCTTGATAAGAAAAGAGGATGGTGAGAATTCAATATAAGCATGGTTATCTTTACAAAATTGAGACACGGAGATAATGTTACGGGAGATAAGGGGAACATATAAAACATTATTGAAAGAGAGATGTTTAGAAGAGGAAGGGAAGGTGAAAGAACCTATTTCATAGATTGGAAGGGATGAGCCGTCACCAATGATGATATCATCACTTCCGTTGTAAGGATGGTGAAGAGAGAGGTTGTTGAGATCATTTGTGATGTGATTGGTGGCTCTACTGTCCAAGAGCCAAGATGGAGGAGGGGTCGGAATGGGGGTAGTGGTAGTGTGGACTTGCAGGTTGTTGGAAGAAGAGGGGCGAGGGTTGCGGATGGCTGGGGATGGAGGAGGAAAAACAACATTAGGGTAGACCTTTTTAAAGGAGCGGCATTGGGAGATGACATGTCCAGTGATACGGCAATATTGGCATTTTCCTTTAAACTGAGGGGAAGTGGTCGGGTTGGTGTGGGGTGGGTTCAGCAGAATAGGTGTGTTGGCGGAGGGGCAGGGATAGGGTTTGTAGGTGGTGGGATTGGTGCGGGTGGTGACAGTGTGGGCGGAAGCAGGAAGGTTGGTGTTTGTGGGATGGTGTTTGAGGGATAACTCATGATGAATGAGTTTTTCGTGAAGGGCTTCAAAGGAGATGGGAGTGTCACGAGCACGGACGGTGTCGATGACGGGTTTGTAGGTATCATAATCAAGTCCTTTGAGGGTTTTGGCGATAATGTCTTCATTATCCATGGGTTTGCCAAGAATGGCGAGTTTGTCAGTGCAAGATTTTATGGAGTTCATGTAGTCGGTGATAGAGAGGTTGGCTTTGACTAGAGATTCGAGGTTGTCCTTGACTTGAAGGATATGACCACGGGAAGGGTTGGCGTAGGTGGTTTGTAGGATGTCCCAAAGTTCTTTGGAAGTTTTTGTTTGAAGAACAAGGGGGGCAATAGAGGTGTCGAGGGTTCCAAGAAGAGCACCACGGAGCAAGCGGTCTTGGCGTTTCCAAGTGATATGGGCGGGGTTGGAAGTTTGTTTGTCGTTGGTGGTGATAGTTTCGGGTGGCAGTGGGTGACTGCCATCAACAAAACCGAGTAGATCAAGGCCATAAAGGAGAGATTGAAGTTGGGAAGCCCACGGTAGGTATGTGAGCGGGGTGAGTGTGATGCAGTTTGAGAGATTGACAAGGATGAGAGGAGTGTTTGGGTCAGCGTTGTTGGTAATGGTGGAGGCGGAAGAGGCCATGGCAGTGTTAGGGTGTGGTAGGGGTGGCGGCGCTGCTAGGGTTTTGGTAAGGGTGGCGGCGCTGCTAGGGTTTTGTGAGGGAGAGGTGCCGGCTGAAAAAAAAAGAAGGGATGGATCGGATTATGCTCTGATACCATAAAGAAGTTTAATAGAAGTGGAGTATTTTCATTGTATTAAATAATGAAGAGTACAAGTGTATATATACACAATGATTGACTTGCTCACTAAGTTAGGGTAATTAGGGAAGGGATAATCTAAACTAGGAAGATAATTACAATTGATACAATAAAATAAAGATGTGATATTATGTATCTAGAATATTCTTATCACTAAACAAGGAGAGAGTATAATGACTCCGAACGTAATCAAAGTTACATCAAAAGGTATATTAATTATTTTAATGATTATAAAATGGATGTACTAAATAAGCAATTTTTATCATAATTAATCTCTTCTTCAAAAAAGTTGTGATTATTTTTATTAAAAAACAATAACGAATGTAACAGAGAAGCAACTTTATACTCCATCAGGACTGAAGACTCTAAATAAAATTCAACCTACGTAAGGGATACCAAAAAATGATTACTTTTATACCGTTTTATATCTTGATTATGAAGATGCATAAAATTTCTTAATTTCTTGTTATTAAAAAACGACTAGTAAATAAAATAAAATAGAAAATAATCATTCCGGCGAACAAATTGGAAAATTTGATGATGAAGTACTCCCTCCATCTCGTATTTATCGCTATTTATTTTTATTTTGGGTGTCCCATATTTTTTGATATTTACTAGGGGTGGAAATGGTTCGGTTTAGCTCGGTTTAGGGTAATTTAGAAGTCAAACCGCTATACATCGGTTTGGAGAAATCCCAAACCGAGCTGAACCACAAAATAGTCCAAGCCGAGCCGAGCTAAACCATCACGGTTCGGTTCGGTTCGGTCGGCTCGGTTTGAACCACGGTCTGATTTTATTGTTTAAACAGTGGCTTAAACCGCGGTTTGAACCACAACTCTTAAACCATACAATACCACTTAGCACTTGTGGTTTTCGTTTGAAACAAAACTGGGGAAAAAAATGAAGAGGAACATACACTGCAATTAGCATCACTATCCATGGTTGATACTCGACGCCCTAGATATTAGAGCAAGTTGCAAGCCCTTTTTATTGTAGACACTGTAAAACAAAAAATTGAATAAAAATGACAGCAAAATTGGAAGTAAAATTACAAGAAGAAGCATAAGGGATGAAACTTACCTTTAATCGCCGGAATATTGAAAGGTCGGTCTAGGGTTTCAATTAGCAGATGTCTTGATTCTCTTGAATAGGGAGGCCTGCGTAGGAGTGAGATGGAGGAAGCTAGGTCGTGGCCCGTGGGTGAACTGAAGAAGATGAGAGAATGGAGACGATAGGGATGACTGCGGAGAGATTTGTCGATTTGGTGAAAATGAATACTCAGTCGACGGTAGGGTATCTCATTTAGGGTTTCCTAAAAAAAACTAACGGTTCATATTAAATCACTAACTTATTTTCTCTCTCCTACACACTCCTAATACTTACTTTTCCAACATATTTTCATAATCCCCGTGCAATCTCATTTTGTAGAAATAAATATGAGACAAAGGGAGTATACTTTATGTATATCGACTGCCGGTAAAAAATAAACCTATTTTAATCGACGGCCGGTAAAAGATCAATCTATATGGCAAGCGTGTTATTACCAATGTTCTAAAAAGCACTAGGCGATCGCTAGGCGCCGCAGCAGGGCCTAGCGCCTAGGCGGAGTCTAAACGGGATTTAGGCGGGGGCGAGAATTCAGAAATAGTTATAATATCTTGGGCGGGACTTAGGCGTTTCACGAACTAGGGCCAAGGCGGCCTAGTAGACGGTCGTTTTTAAGAACACTTGTTATTACTCGAACATGAGTTTAGGCGAGTGGAGGTGAGTGACGCGAACTCGGATCAGAAGGTTATGGCAGCTTATTCAAATTCTCAAACCGCTCCAACTGCCTTATACTAATTCTTTCTTCTTGTTTTTGTTTTTGTTCTTGGTCATTTTCATTTTCCCTCTCAAAAATTCCCAAATGCCGCCCCGGCGATCATTGCTCGAAACCCTAATTCAATACGATCGATCAATATTCGAAACCCTAGTTCCATCTCGCTCCTGTCTGTTGCTTCTCGCAAACGAAAATCCAAACCAAATTCTCCATGCCGAACACCTCTGCATCTACGTCGTCGACTCAGCGTCCCATTTTACTCCTCCCTACACCACCGTCACCGCGATGCTCATCCCACCCGGACTGGAATCCGATTGGATTTTCTGCACTGAAAGAGGCCACCTCCAAGTCTTACGCCCCTTTAACACCCGATTCGCTCGCCTTGTTCTTATAGGTAATCTCACCACCTCCACAACACCTCAGAGCTACAATCGCATTCATTTCGATTTCCAAGAACGGAAGATTTTTGAAGATAGTTTGGTTCCTTTGGTAAGAGCGTTGTGCCCTGGTACCCTGTTTTCAAATCCTGGGCCTGGTGTAAAGTTTTTGTCATATTATAATCGTGTGAAACGTCGGTCAGTTTTAGATATACAGGCTGGGGATTCTGTGGGTGAAATGGTGATTGAAGATGTTGAATTTGATAATAGTTCGACTATTAGGAATTTGAGGTTTAAGCGAACTCCGTTGTGCTTCCAAACTGAGTTGCATGTTGTCCCGCTTGAAGCCACCGGTGGGTTGGACTGTTTAGTGCCCAATACTGGGGTTTTGATTCAGGCTAACTTGATCCCCATGGTGACTAGCCTTTCTTTGATCGCGCCTTATCTTGATGAGGTGATTCAATATCGACGGCCAAGAGCTTTGTGTCTTGGGGTTGGGGGTGGGGCCCTCATCAGTTTCTTGAGTGCTAGTTTAGATTTTGAGGTAGTCGGAGTGGAGGTGGATAAGACTGTTTTAAGGGTTGCGACAGAGTATTTCGGGTTGAAAAATAGCCAGTTTGTTCGTTTGATTGTCGGGGACGGGATAAAATTCATCGAGAAATTTGCGCGTCAACGTGCTCAACAAGAACCTGAAGATTTTGATGATTACAAGGAATTTATGGATGGGGATTTGTTTGAAGTGGAGGATTTTGTAGATGCTATGTTTGATGTCATTATGGTCGATTTGGACTCCAGGGATGCTCCAATCGCTGATACTGCTCCGCCTTCAGACTTTGTGAATGATTTTGTTTTCTGGGATGCGAAATCTATTCTTCGTGAAAGAGGTATTCTTGTTATCAATGTCCGTCCTCCTGATGTCTCATTCTATCGCACACTGTTGACTGACCTTAAAGAGGTTTTCCTGGAATTGCGTGAAATTAATGTTAGTGTGGTTAATAAAGCTGCTGTGAATAACTTCATTCTCATAGCTTCTGCATCACCACTTCGTGATTTTTTTCTGACAAGGTTGAGATCGGTTATTTCTGGGGCTTATCTGGGACGCATAAGGAGGATTTGAACATTCTTCGATAGTATAGTAGTAGGATCTGATCTAATAGAAAAGGCATCAATATATAGGGTACATAATATTGGCATCTTGAAAAGTGTATAGTCTACTGGAAACCAAAGTTCAATATACAACAGAAGTTGATCTCTTGTTTCAGGTACGGAGAATACTCCCAAAACCCACCTTTCTTTTCTTGATCTCTTGTACTGGATTTTATATTGAGTCATTTGGAAAGACACTGAGGTATATAAAAATGAGGCTTTGCCAGCTTGGTGCTTGACTATGTGCAGATTTTGCTACTTTACTGTTTTGTGAAACTCAAACTGCATCTACTTCATTAGTTAATTGCAATGTTTAGATCATAAACGTACCTTATACATTCACATATTCACTACTTAATATTCGTACATGTAAGTAGACATATTATTCTGGAGCGTTGTCTCACCACGATTTCATACCCTGTGTGTGGACATCAGGTCGGTCCAACTGACCAAACTGTCTTAAACAATCAAAACTCTTCAAGTAAATTCTTGATGGCAACAAAATATTAAAGCTTGTATTGTGCTGCAAAATTTTGAACTTCAAATCCTGAAGTTCAGTTGGCTCTTTGATTTTGTTATGAGTTCGTTAGGCGTGTACATTTATTTTTATGTCTCAATTTATCTGAGCCACTTCACTATAGTCTAGACTTGCTTTGGTTTCTTCTAGTCTACATCAAATAAACATAGCGGTTATTTGTTTTTTGTTTTTTAGTCAAACCCAAATCTTTTTGGGACTAAGATTTTGATGCTGTTGTTGTTGTTGTTGTCTAACACCATGCGTCTTGAGGGTAACTAACGTTTGTCTATTAGTCTTTGTATGCATGTACAAGGTTTTAGTGTCCTTGTATACAAAGGAAAGGGAATTTCAGTGATCACGTCAATGTCCTGGAGATAGATACAGTTGAATGTATCAATCAATGTCCTTAGCTTTTAACTCGTGGATTTGTTGCTTCTATATTGTTTGATGAGTAAACCGTTAACTCAACGTCTTTAGGTGGGGGAAATCATTCTTTGATTATAAGTTGAATGTAAATACCCCTTCACAGCTTCTCTACGTTAAGATATGAAATTCTATGAATACTTGCTGCCTCAACCTGGATACAACTAAGTCTCCAAGGTGCTGTTTGTGGTTGATTTGTACTCTTAACTGATCAATATTGCTGTATTTTACTTCCTCAAGTCTTAGTTTTACTAAAACATGGTTGATTTGAGGGATAACTCATGTGCTGGCCTAGGCCAGGATTATTTTTTAGGTGCGTGTATCTCACAGATTAGAGAGATTGTAATGCTTTAATTCTTTAGGTTCCTTAGCTTTTAGCTCTTGTTTTTATATATATATATATATATATAACACCCTTAAATCTTTACTTGAAGTCATGTGTTTCTAGCTAGAATCTATAGTAATCTGAAATCAAATACTCCCTTCGTCCCACCTCAGTTGAGACCTAAGAGGTGGGCACAATAACTAAGGAAAAAGAATAAAATAAGGAAAATGTGTGGTAGAAATTGAAGAGAGAGAATGAGGGGTTAATAGTAGGTTGGTTGAATGAATTGTGTGGTGGAAAATGAAGAGAGAGAATGAGTGGGTGGGGTAGATTGAATATAAAACTATAAAAAGATTACCATTTTGAGGAGTCTCAAGTGAAGTGGGACGGACCAAAATTGAAATAAGTCTCAAGTGAGGTGGTACGGAGGGAGTATATGCATGGATGCTTAAGCAATAAGCATGTGGTTAACTCAATAGGAATATAGTGAAAATTCGCAGCTCTAGATGTAAAGGTCCGCAACATTTTTATGTTCAACTTTTCATAATGCTTTCCACTGTGTTATAACAACGGAGACTGGAATGTGTTGCTATATTTTATGTTTCTCTGCTTGCTTTTGTTGAGGAACTTCTTACATCTGGTAATTTTTTTCTTATTTTGGCCTTCCGTCCAAAACCCGAAAAAACTATTCAAGTAGATGGGTGATCACAACAAAATAATAAAGCGGGTAATGTGTTACCAAATTTTGGACTTTGTACCTAAAATGCAATTGGCGTTTTATGTTGGGAATTTAGTGGTACCCCGTTGCAATCTAGATCAAGAACAACAAACCCACAAGCACAATATGAGAGAATCACACACACAAGAACACAAGAATTGTTTACCCGGTTCGTTCAACACATGAACTACGTTCGGGGGCAATTGCCAAGCCAATATATTATTAATCACACCTTAATAATTTGCTACAATGTGTTCTAAGTCGTATCTATGCTTATATAGCGGTACAAGGAAGATCTAAATCAAATTATGGAGAGATTGTGTCAAAATAGGAAACAAATCAGCCCAGCCGGCATATCGAGCGCCCGCTCACCCCTTACCAGGCGCCCGCTCGAATTAATATTCATGCGGACCAACCTTTCTGCCCAAATGAGCGCCCGCCTGCTCCTCCGCCAGGAACTCCTCCTCTGGTTTGAACCATTTTTGATCTCCACTAACTCCCCCGACTTAGACTCCTATTCTTCCTCATAGTTTAGGATCCAATCCCAACAATCTCCCACCTGGAGACTAAACTCATAAGCATAGAAACACCCATCAACTCCCACCACGGAGTGAACACCTTTGAACACATTTTACCCCCCTATATTGGCTTGACATTACCGAGCCTCCCGCTCAAGTACTAAGGTGAGTTGAAACCAAGCGACGTTTCAACCTCTCCGTGTTAGATAGTTTTTGCCTACCCAAATCAGCTTCTACCTTGATTTCTCTCCGCAAGTCTAACTTCGCCTTCTCCCTCCAGACCCACCTTCCTCGCAATGCTTTCCCTTGAAACTTGGACACACCTTGTTTCTTGCATCGTCTTTTCTTGGTCTGAACACGCTCTCTGTTAGGGCACTTGGACTTCCACACCGCGTTGATCAACTTTGTGTCCTTCTCCCCCCTAACATACCGTTTTTTGATGTCTCTCCTTTCTACACCAATAGGCCGGTTCTTTAGCCTCTTGCTCCCACCCGAGAGAATGTCAACGTTGTAGGTAGAGTACAACATCTTCTCCTTAACCCCATGAGCTATCACCTTAGCTCCTTTTGTGACTTCCCAGGACCCACCAGTGAAGGTCACACCATACCCTTCATCATCAAGTTGTCCAATAGAAATCACCCTCCTCCTCAAGTCCGGAACATGCATCACATCGTGCAATTGTAAAACAGCCCCGTTAGGTGTCTTCATCATCACATCCCCCTTTCCTTTGATCTTCAAAGGTTGATCATCACCAAGATAGACAACCCCAAAATCTCCGGTTTTATACCGCTCCATTGTTTCCGCATCCCCACTAGCATGACAAGAAGCTCCAGAATCCAACACCCAATCTTCACCTGACTGCTCCTCTCCTAGGATTAATACATCCCCATCATCCACCACGTGTGCATCACCATCCTTCTCCGGACAGTCATAACTGATATGACCCATCGTGCCACAATTGTAGCACTTGACCGGCTTTTTCCCCTTTTTCGGTCCTCCCCTTCCCCTATTTCTCTCCACCCTAAGTGCAGCCCCATCTGCGGAAGATTCTCCCCTTTTCTCTTTCCTTCTCAACTCCTCTTGAAGGATGAGATCTCGAACCTCCGTATACACTAATGGTGTTTTCGACGTACTGATCGTTGTGACAGTTACCTCCCAACTATCAAGCAACGATTTTAGTAGAAAACATGCTAACACTTCATCGGAGAAAGTAATATCAACACTTTTCAATTGGTCCACCATACCTTTGAAACTGCCGATATGACTCGCTGCTGTCTGCCCCTCTGACATCTTCGTATTCGCAAACCTCTTTATCAAATGCACCTTATTGATGTCCGACGGCTTCTCATACATGTCTGACAGCATCTGTAGCAACCCCACCGTTGTCTTGGCCTCCATCGCGTTCCGTGCAACGTCGTCGGTTAGAGCGCTCCTCATCGCTCCTAACGCCTTCCGATCTAACGTCTCCCAATCCCCTTGTGACATGTCTTCGGGTTTCTCCTTTAAGGGTTTATGAAGATCCTTACAATAAAGGTAATCTTCAACCCTTGTCCTCCAAAATGTGAAATTCACACCGTTGAATTTCTCGATTGAGTTCTTCATCTTGATTGCTTCACAAAGTCCCCAAGAACGTGACTCAAAATTAATCAACTGATGAAACTTTGAATCCTCCTAACCAAAGCTCTTGATACCAGTTGTTGGGAATTTAGTGGTACCCCGTTGCAATCTAGATCAAGAACAACAAACCCACAAGCACAATATGAGAGAATCACACACACAAGAACACAAGAATTGTTTACCCGGTTTGTTCAACACATGATCTACGTCCGGGGGAAATTGCCAAGCCAATATATTATTAATCACACCTTAATAATTTGCTACAATGTGTTCTAGGTCGTATCTATGCTTATATAGCAGTACAAGGAAGATCTAAATCAAATTATGGAGAGATTGTGTCAAAATAGGAAACAAATCAGCCCAGCCGGCATATCGAGCGCCCGCCCACCCCTTACCAGGCGCCCGCTCGAATTAATATTCATGCGGACCAACCTTTCTGCCCAAATGAGCGCCCGCCTGGTCACCACCAGGTGCCCGCCTGCTCCTCCGCCAGGAATTCCTCCTCTGGTTTGAACCCTTTTTGATCTCCACCAACTCCCCCGACTTAGACTCCTATTCTTCCTCATAGTTTAGGATCCAATCCCAACATTTTAATCTTCTTATGAGATCTTTATGTAGGAGTACATTTTATTCAGTGTGTCCCAGTTTATCATCCCTTTTGAGGACACTGGTGGTTCGCTGAGTTTAATGCTACTAGAAAAAAGGGAGTTTCTGCCTGATACATACTTGACTCCCATGTTTCTTTTGATAACGTCGTATCTGTTGGGTGTCAACTAGGGATGGCCAAAACCGGTTCCGGGCCCGGTTCCGGTTCGGCAAAAGGGTGACCCTGAACCGGTCCGCGCTTACCCCGGTTCCGGTTCCGGTTTGGCACAATCCGGTTCCGGTCCGGTTCCGGTCCCCCCTTAAAATTATTGAAAAACAAGAGATTTTCGGTCCGGTTACGGTTCCGGTTCCGGTCCGGTTCGGCATATATGTGACCCTGAACCGGCCCGGATGCCTTGCGGTTCCGGTTCGTTCGGTTCCGGTTTCCTCCCCGGTTTGCTCCGGTTCCGGGCTTTTCCGGTCCGGTTTTCCGGTTCCGGTTCGGTTTGGCCATCCCTAGTGTCAACCCAAGTCCCACATTGGCAATTGAAAGAAGAATTGCTTAGTATATAAAGGTGTCCACCCATTCCATTAGAATGAGGCCTTTTGGGAGATGACCCAATAACAAATCCGTGCGGGCTGGGCCCAAAGCGGACAATATCATACTATTGTGGAGTGGTGGGGGTGGTCGCGGTCCCAACAACTGGTATCAGAGCCAGGTTGGTAGATGGGTCCGGCGCGCAGTGGACCGCGTGTGTGAGATGTGTGGGATTTCCTCTAGTGTGGCCTCGCGAATGTGGAGCATTGTGTGTGCCTTGTGTCGAAAGTCTTCCTGATATGGTGATCGGGCGGCGTGTCCCGCATGTGGTGAATAACGGCGGTGCAAGTAAAAATTCGTTGGAGGTGGTCTTTGGTTTGAGGGGAGGTTTGTTGGGTGTCAACCCAAGTCCCACATTGGCAATTGAAAGAAGAATTGCTTAGTATATAAAGGTGTCCACCCATTCCATTAGAATGAGGCCTTTTGGGAGATGACCCAAAAACAAATCCGTGCGGGCTAGGCCCAAAGCGGACAATATCATACTAATGTGGAGTGGTGGGGGTGGTCGCGGTCCCAACAGTATCTTGATGAGAAGGCTCGACGTGGGTTTTATCAGGAAGCTCTGTGTCTTGTGTAGTTAAGTACCAGGGGGTGGGGGGGTACTGTTGCTCTGCCCAAGTTCTTGAGTGACAAAGTACTCCCTCCGCCCCATACTAAATGTTGCACTTCTAAATTAAGGAAAGAGTCTTAGTGAAATTTTGATCATTGTACAAACAATGTACAAACTAGTAAAGCACCTTAAGGAATCTTCGGCTGACTCCTTATCTGCCGATGACTTTTCCGTCACTGACCAGGACGATTTCGGCAGGATGCCACTAGTGGGGATACTGATTCCAAGACTGCTGAAGGGGGTTTGAATCCCGAAGCTATAATGGAGGTTGCTATATCAAGTGAACTGTATAAGAAACTTGTTGTGTATGATTAATGCAGAAATTCTTTCATGCATTCACTCTGGAAATTCATGAATGGAAGCAAATTACATGGGTGGGATGGTCAACCTGTGAAATTGGGGGGGTCAATGGTCAACCATCCAATTGGCGACCAATGGTCAAACTTAAAGAGGATTGCTCATTTTTATTTTATTTTTATTTGAACAAGTGTGAAATTTTACATAATTGAGAATTGAGTTATCGGTTTCTTATTTAAAGATGTGGTTACTAATTTTTCTTAAATTTAAAGAACTGATAAATGTTTTTTGTGTGATCACACAACTGTGAAATTATACAAATGTGAAATCAGTTGAGAAAATGATTTTACAAATGAAAAATGACACAACAGTGAAATCAGTTGAGAAATGATTTTACAAGTGAAAAATGAAAAACTGATACAACTGTGAAATGAATGTCACATTTATTAAACTCAAACTCATGTGTGAACAACTGTGAAATGAATGTTCTAGTTATTGTATTCAATTTATGTGTGAACAACTGTGAAATGCATGTCTCAGTTTTGTTACTCAATTATGAACAAATTGAGTATCAATAATGATAAATTGATTTATCATTTTTTTAAAGACATAGAGAATCACACAATTGTGAAATCACATAACTGTGAAATCACACAACTGTTAAATCACACAACTGTGAAATCGCATTCACAGTTGAGAAATGATTTTACAAGTGAAAAATGAAAAAAATCTCACAAATGTGAAATCACATTTCACAGTCGACAAATAATTTTACAAGTGAAAAATGAAAAAATAACACAACTGTGAAATCAGTTGAGAATGAAAAATGATTTTCTCATAATTTTACAAGTGAAAATTGAAATTTTTATTTCTAAAATTTGAATTATGTATTGAGTGTACTAGTTTTATTCGTCTTGACGATACGATTAAAACGGTGGTTTCAGATTATTTTTTCGATTCTTAAATTTTGAGATATTGCATTTTATAATTTTGGGTAGAAAAAAATAGAAGAGAGAGAAAGAGGGAGAGAGAGAAAACGCACCTGCCATATGCGCTTAGCGCTGGCTGTTATCGCGCGCGTCAGGGAGGAAGCGGGGGACAATTTGGTCCAGTGAAATGTCCAGGGACTTTTTGGTGAGTTTCCAAAATGTCTGTCTTTATTGGTTGTTTTCATTTGGGTGAGGGACTTTTTGGTCAAAGCCTCTATATGTATATGGCTATACAAATTAGGCTTGAGATTCATACATGTCTGTTTGCATATACACGGAAGGATATATGATGGAGACTGCGGTGGAGGTGCTGGTGGTGGGCTGGTTATGGAGAAGTAAGGCAGGAAGAAGATGAAGTTGTTATGGAGTACGACAGGAAGAAGAAGAACTGGGTAAGCTTTTCCTCTTTTTCTTTTTCCTTTTTTTTTATTATTATTTTTTTTGGCATAAAGATGGAATTTGATGGGAATAAGTTTATCTCTTATCAACATTGTTTATTTTTTTAATATATATATAGTGATAATTACTTTATGTTGTTTTAAATTTGATTATTTAGTTTTCTTTATTTTTTATTTTGAAAATAATTTTAAAAAACCCTTTTATTTGGTAAATAATAAAGATTGACTAAAATCAATTAACTTTGTTCAAAAATAAAACTAATTATCTTGATATTATTTCTAATTTATTAAAAAAAAAAAAATTTGTTTCATTTGTTTTAATACAAAAAATAGAATTATTATTTGGAAAATAAATTAACTATTTTCAACCCTTTTTAATTGGTGAACAAAAATTGGTGAATTAAAAAAATTATTTATTGAATTTATTTTTTAAAAATATAGATGAAAATAGATGATAATTAATTTATTTTGTGTTAATGTTTTATTTGATATGTTAATAATTATTTTCATTTTCAACCCTGTTAAATTTGAATTTTCATTAAAACCTTTAAAAGAAATATCGACTTCAAATTAACCAATTCGTTAGTCACGTGCAACGCACATGATACTTAACTGGCATTTTTAACGAAAACCGTCAAAAAGACCTTAACTGGCGAGTTTTTTACACGTCAAGGTCTGATCTGACGGGAAAAAACACATCAGGGTTAGTTTGAAAGGGTGGTATATGACTTTAGGGTCTAAATTGTCATTAAGCCTAAAATGAATGTAGTTTAATTCCTCATATTTCGAAAATGAACAATCAGTGTTGTTATTGAGCTGAGTTTTCCATTCGCGAAAACAGAATCGCCTGGCGGCATATTTAAATTGTTCAACTGCTACATCGACGAATTTTACACCACAGCTTGAACTTCTTCTTGCTCATCGTCATTTTCTCTCACAAAATTCCCAAATGCCGCTTGATCCAGCAACATTCGAAACCCTAATTCCATCTCGCTACATCTCTTTCACTCTCCCCAATACAACTCCAACCGGACACCTCCGCACCAAACTCCTCCGCATCGCCGTCCTAGACTCCCCCGCCGCCGACGCTAATCTTCCTACCGTTGCCGCCATGATCGTCCCCGACGGCCGCGAATCAGATTGGATTTTCTGTACAGAACAAGGTCTCCTCCAAACCCTACTTGTCTACCCCCAATTCTCACGCATTGTCCTAATTGGTAACAACTCTATCTCTATAAACCCTACCAGTTATATTCGTTCTGCTCCTATTGTTTCCCAACAAAGGAGAACTCCAGAAGAGACATTCACTCCTATAGTAATGGCGTTGTGCCCTAAATCTGCTTTTGCTAATGGTTTGCCTGATGTAAAATTTTTGGCATATGAAGATGAAGTGATTTGTGGTTTATTGGTAGATATATGTGTTGGGAATTTCGTTGGTGAAATGTTAATTGAGGATGTTGAAATTGACACTAGGGATAAGGTAAACTGTAGCTGTAGAGAATTCAGGAGGCGATTGAGGTTTAAACGAAACCCAAATTTGATACAAACTCAGTTGCCTGTTGTTCCTAATACACCTCTTGAGGGCACGGGTGGTTTGGTTAGTTTAATGCAACTACAGAAAATTAAGTTTCTGCCTGATACTGGGCTTTTGGTTCATCCGTACTTGGCTCCCATGGTGGCGGGCCTTTCTTTGATCGCGCCATATCTTGATGAGAGGATTCAACATGGGTTTTATCCGAGAGCTTTGTGTATTGGCGTGGGGGGAGGTGCACTGATCAGTTTCTTGAATTCAAATTTAGGTTTTGAGGTTGTTGGAGTGGAGATGGATGAGATGGTTTTGAGGGTTTCGAGGCAGTATTTCGGATTGAAAGATGGCGAGTTTGTTAGACTTATAGTTGGGGATGGAATAAAATTGATCGATAAGCTTGCTTGTCAAGGGGTCGAATTGAGCACTGAAGGTTTGGATGATTACAGGGAAATGAAGGGTCGATATTTGACTGATGTGGAAGGACTTGGTACCAAGTTTGATGTTCTTATGGTTGATTTGGACTCGTGTGATGCTACACTTACTCTTAGTGCTCCACCGTTGGATTTTTTGAAGAAGCCGGTTTTACAGGCAGCAAAATCTGTACTTCATGAAGGTGGTATCCTTGTTATCAATGTGATTCCTCCCGATCAGTCATTTATTCTAAAATGTAATAGTGGTTTTGCAAAAAAAATAAAATAAATAGTTTGATAGTTTTTTTCTGTTAGAGAAAGCAATACTACCTCCGTCCCAGAGTAAGAGTCCTACCTCTCAAATGCACGGAGATTAAGAAATGATGGAAGTGATTTAAGTGTTGTGAGTGTAAAAATAAAGTAAAAGAGAGAATGAGTGGGAGGGAATAGTAAGTTGATTGGTTTTGTGAGTATAAAAGTAAAGTATGAGTGCGGATTTGGTGGCAGTTGGAGTAGTTAGAGTGATGCACCGTTTGTTCAGATTTGTTTTGCAAAAGTCGTTAGTTTGAAGTGCTTCTATTAATGACAATTAAAGTCGTTGCATCTTACGAGAAGATAATCATTAGCACCAGTGCGAGACAATTACTTCTTACGAAGATTATGTCCAACACAAAAGCATTGACTTTCCGTCCCTTTTTTATTTAGTTTATCCATCATTTTCAAGAGAGTCATTTTGTTGTTACATTTTCCTAAAACATTTTGATGACTTTTGAGTGAAGTTGAAGTTTTTTTTTTCTTTTTCATTATTTCAAGTCATTCCGATTAATCATTGGTTTCTACAAATTTTTATATGTCGTCTGATTATTAAATATAAATTTTACATGTTAATTTTGCGACTGCAATTTATCGACTAATGTGACATGTACTTGAAATCCTTACACATCCAGATAAAGTCACTTTTTCCTTTTTATATAATGAGCTTTTTGAGATTTGTTGGAAAATAAATGAGATCAAACGAGCCCTATGTAGTGCTCAAAAAATCACAACCGCCCAATGTCAAAAAGAAAAATGTGAACTCAATCTAGCCGATCGCTCTGCTGCAGTGCAGCAGTTAAGTGACTATGGTCGCGGTTCTAAATCCAGTATAACATAGTCTAGAAAAGGAAAGAATACATATTTTTTTTGTGACAAAAATAGAAGACAGGTAAAACATGATTAAAATTAAATTACCAAAGTCTTAAATTGAATTGAAAAATAAAATGGGCCTAGTTATCGCAAACAATAAAGCCGGTACAAATGTGGTTATTAGCTCCATTAGGTTGACACCTAACATTCTTAGGCATTTTACTGGCCGGATATTCACCCATGAAGCGAAGGAAGCACTGGTAATTGCCGTCGTCACCGCAAGGCCCCGGCAGGTTCATCGGAGGCGCCGGACACCAAACTGGATCTCCGACAGAGAGAGAAAATAAACTTAACACGACAGCGAACAAAAGAACGAGAAGAACTGAGGATGACTTCATTTTATACAATGTATGAATGAATGTTTATGTTCTGTTTCTGACAAATATTGTGAACTGTAATTTGTATTTTGTCATTGAAATTTGAAGCACATTTATAGTTGAATGAAATAGGTGCATTTGTGTATCGATAGTAAGGCTAAGAAGTTTAATATGGCAAGAAATTAATTGCATTTATCAAAAATGACATATTTTTCAATTGGTCACTAAATTACCTACCAAATATGAAAACTGGAACATTGTCTAGGTTAGCATCACAACTAGTTTTAGAAGGGTTTTTATTGTTGTTATTGGCTTTGGATCTATCCGTAAAACAAGATATGTATGCAAGTTGTTAATGACTTTTTTACCAGAATTTGTCTAAAAAGAAAATATGAATTTTATTTAAGAATATTATGAAAATGTTTATTTCTTATAAAATTTAATGGTGCATTATTTTATTTTATTTTATTTTTGCAATGAACTTTATAAACCTATAATTTTGCGACTATATATTGAAATGTGAGTTTTTTTTTGTGAAACTAAACATTTAGTGGGAGATAAAGTTTCAAAATGGGCGTTCTTTTTGAGAAAAAAAGACTATTTTTTCCCACTTCCTTTTGCATAAGTTTTAGGACTTTGAAGTTTTAATCTTACAAGTAAAAACCAAAGAGCTCTAGCTCATGCGGTATCTGGTGTTAGCTTTCCATGCGTAGGTCACGAGTTTGAATCCCGTTAGAGAGATTTGTGTTAGCCTATTTATAGGCTGAGTTGTAGCATTCATTACATTATGAATTAATTAAAAAAAAGTTGATGATTTTAAAATCATAATTTTACAAGTTAAAAACCTAATTGATTAATTGAAACCCTAAATTTATTACATAAAACATCCATGTCTATTCCATTAATATATGTTTTTTGAACAAACCTAATTGATTACTTGAAACCCTAAATTTATTACATAAAACATCCATGTCTATTTCATTAATATATGTTTTTGATTAGTTGAATCTCGTTAGGGAGATTTGTGTTAGTATATTTTTTTGAACAAATACCAATTTTTCCAACTAATTTAAATATATAAAAGTCACTTTTACATTGTTTTGAAAATATTGATTTTTTATATAAAACTTGTTTTTCATGGGCTTTTTCAATATATATTTCCATTTTTAATGTTCATTTTTATAGTACTCATCTGGTTTGTATCTCGAGTTGTTTTATGCTCTTCTACAATACAAATCGGTGACGTCCAGTGCATTACCACTAAACTAAACATTTGGCAACCAAATTCTGAAAAAAATTGTCTTGATTTTTTTTTTTTTTTTAAGTATGAGGTTTTATCTTAAAATGAAAAAACATCTAGCTTAAGCGGCATTCGACATTCGGCATCACTCTATCTGAAATGTTAGGGGTTGAATCTTTATCAAATGAATTTTCAAGTGCACTCTTGTATTAGCTTAAAACAATCATTAATTTAAAAATAAGAAATAGCCTAAAATCTTTATATATTGAAGATACGACTAGTTAATTCTTGATTTAGGATTCTGCAATGGAAATGCAGGATGAAATAACTCCAAATGCTACATGTCTTTGATTGACTATTAACTCAAATAAAGAGAGGAAATGTATAGATTTCGCTTTATTTCCATGTTTAATTTGATGGTTTTTGGCTGAAGATTGATTATATCTTCGTATTTTTCAACTTTACAAATCAATTCCACGTATTAGTTAATTATTTCTCATATTGATTTACTGATTAATTGGATTTAGTTTATGTTAGGATAGCTTGGCTCATTAGTTCGTACTTGGATATCAAGTTAAATTTTATGAGTTCATCTCAAAATGACAAAACCCAAACCAAGACCAAACCAAACCAAACCCAAGGCCGGTCCTGTAAATTTTGAGGCCCTAGGCGAAATATATTGTTGGGGCCATGAATTTCCTTAAAGGAAATAAATCTTTCCATTTTTTCGAACATTTATTTCACTTTGGCTTTTCATATCTGTCAATCTTTGCAAAAAAAAAAAAAAAGTTTGATAGTTTTTTTCTGTTAGAGAAAGCAATACTACCTCCGTCCCAGAGTAAGAGTCCTACCTCTCAAATGCACGGAGATTAAGAAATGATGGAAGTGATTTAAGTGTTGTGAGTGTAAAAATAAAGTAAGAGAGAGAATGAGTGGGAGGGAATAGTAAGTTGATTGGTTTTGTGAGTATAAAAGTAAAGTATGAGTGCGGATTTGGTGGCAGTTGGAGCGGTTAGAGTGATGCACCGTTTGTTCAGATTTGTTTTGCAAAAGTCGTTAGTTTGAAGTACTTCTATTATGACAATTAATGTCGTTGCATCTTACGAGAAGATTGTCAATAATCATTAGCACCAGTGCGAGACAATTACTTCTTACGAAGATTATGTCCAACACAAAAGCATTGACTTTCTGTCCCTTTTTTATTTTGTTTATCCGTCATTTTCAAGAGAGTCATTTTGTTGTTACATTTTCCTAAAATATTTTGATGACTTTTGAGTGAAGTTGAAGTTTTTTATTTTATTTTTCATTATTTCAAGTCATTCCGATTAATCATTGGTTTCTACAAATTTTTATATGTCGTCTGATTATTAAATATAAATTTTACATGTTAATTTTGCGACTGCAATTTATCGACTAATGTGACATGGACTTGAAATCCTTACACATCCAGATAAAGTCACTTTTTTCCTTTTTATATAATGAGCTTTTTGAGATTTGTTGGAAAATAAATGAGATCAAACGAGCCCTATGTAGTGCTCAAAAAATCACAACCGCCCAATGTCAAAAAGAAAAATGTGAACTCAATCTAGCCGATCGCTCTGCTGCAGTGCAGCAGTTAAGTGACTGTGGCCGCGGTTCTAAATCCAGTATAACATAGTCCAGAAAAGGAAAGAATACATATTTTTTTGTGACAAAAAAAAAAAAAGAAGACAGGTAAAGCATGATTAAAATTAAATTACCAAAGTCTTAAATTGAATTGAAAAATAAAATGGGCCTAGTTATCGCAAACAATAAAGCCGGTACAAATGTGGTTATTAGCTCCATTAGGTTGACACCTAACATTCTTAGGCATTTTACTGGCCGGATATTCACCCATGAAGCGAAGGAAGCACTGGTAATTGCCGTCGTCACCGCAAGGCCCCGGCAGGTTCATCGGAGGCGCCGGACACCAAACTGGATCTCCGGCAGAGAGAGAAAATAAACTTAATGTAATAGCCGGAATTTTTTTTTTTTTATTTCTGTTTTACTAATTTAATTAAACCATAATTAGAGTTATAAAGTAAATTAAAGAAGTGGGCCCAAGGAAATTGGATTGGCCCGAAATTTATATTAGTAAACCCAACCCAATTAATTTTACCCAAGAGTATAAATACAATGGTTAGTGAAAAATTTAGGTTACTTCTTAATTAACAAAAACAACAAAACACAAAACCCTAGCAATCCTAGCATAGCCGCCGGCCAAGGAAGGAGAAGAGGGAGGAAATTTTCGAGTTTTTGGAAGATTAATCCAATCATTCTCAAGGTAATATCAAACCTCATATTCCAAAATTTGTTTCGTTGAATTTGGATTAGTAAATCATGAGTTATGCATGAATTAAGAATATAAATATTTGGGTTTTGCATGCTAGTGATTAATGATAAATTTTAAAAGGTTAATGAAGTTGATCTAAATACTATGAAAAAAATATAGTAATCTTGATACTAGTTTATTTTTAAGATTGATTTTATAATCTTGAATTGAATTGATTTATATTATGCAATGTTTGGGAATTGAACATATAAATCATTGAGGTTGAATTGGGATTATCAAAAGATGAAAAAAATATGGATTTCCCCCATAACACTGTTCGGCCGAATGGCCTAGACCATTGGAAAAAATTGCTTTGTTGATTTTAATAAATTGTGTTATCGATTTATGAATAAAAATTGATGTTTGGGAACTTAGAAAAATTGTAAGAATTAAAAAGGTTGATCAAAATCGATGAACCATAATGAGGTATGATTCGGCTATGGTGACCTAACTTGGGGGTTAATTCTTGATTAAAGATGTTAAGAATTGGGACGGAAAGTTAGTGTTTTCGTTAAGTTCTAATGGAAAGAAAACAAAATCGTTAAAAGGATTGTTAACAAGTTAGAAAAGTAACTTGAGGAAATAGAATAAACACTTGGAAGACTTTGAAGGTTAAAAAGTTAACAAGAAAGGAAAAGATTAGAAGTTTCAGTTAGTTTCCTAACGGAAAAGGACTAAACTGAAAAGAATTAAAGTTAGAAGGAATAAAAAGGAAACCTTTGAAGTTAGAGGGGCCTAAGTGATTAAAAAGAGAAACTTAGGGGACCTTATGAACAAAACCAAAGTCCAAGGACCTTTCTGTAATTAAAGGAAAGTTGAAGGACTGAATTGTAATTAATCCAAAGTTAAAGGACCAAGTTACAATTAAACTAAAGTCAAGGGACCTCCCTGCAATTAATCCAAAGTGGAAGGACTAAATTGCAATTGAATTAAAGATGAAGGACCAATCTGCAATTAATCCAAAGTTAAAGGACTAAATTGCAATTAAACCAAAGTTGAGGGACCAAATTGTAATTAACCCAAAGTCAGAGGACTTAATTGCAATTATATCAAGTTAAAGGACTGACTGGTAAATCAAAGTCAGAAACTTAAACATAAAGAAAGAAGTAACGAAGTAAAGAAGTTAAAACGCATCTCTCAGTTAACTAAGTAGAAATAGTTAACAATGTAGAGAGTACTAAAGTAAATTACTCCGTGCCTTGTAGATTTGCACAGAGTGGAGATTGCGAGGAAAAGCAATTCAGGTAAGGGATTACGTTCCTTACAGTATTTGAACTCCTGTTTATTGGAATTCGGTATTTCTTTCTAAAGTTAGCTATCAGTATGGCATGATAGTATTTGAATGAACTCTGCGTTATTGAACGTTCCTTGAAAGAATCTATACTTAGGGATGTCCCCATCGATCTACTAAGTATCGAAGTTTGAAACTTGTATCACATACTTGTACCATGGTATGTTCAAATTTTAACTTGTAAGTTAATCGCTTACTCGTTAAGGCATCTAATTTTAACTTGTAAGTTAATCGCTTACTCGTTAAGGCATCCAATGTCCAGTTAGAAAAGACATTGACGGACAGTCCAGTTAGAAAAGACTCGTCCTTAAACTAGGGATTGCATGAGTGATCACATGCCTTCTCTCAGGAATTGTCTGATTATAAGGATGATTCTAGACCCGAGCATATGTGTGTGGATACCATATATGTTACGACCCACACTATTGGCTGAAGAAGCTAGGTGTACAAATTGTACCTTTGGCATTGAGGTTATAATGTACGTTACCAAGGAATTGACGGAAACTTGAATGAATCCCATTGGATTGTAGTGCCATAATCCTTTGAAAGTAAAATCTTAAAAGTAATAAGACTGTATTGTTCTGCAGCCTTGAATCCAAAAGTAACTGAACCTATCTTTGTAAAGTTATTCATAGTATTCGTTCTGGTCGTCTCTCCTTAGTAACCGGAGAGGCCACGTATGAACTTACTGAGCATTCGTTCGCTCATCCCTTCTCTATAAATTTTGTTTCAGGATTTAAGTAGAAGGACAAGACAAGGAAAGCAGCCGTAGGAAGACGGTGGTTCGAAGATTCTAGATTTAATAGTTCTAAGTACGCTTATTTATTGTGATGTAAGTTGAAGTACATTGAGGGTTAGGGTTGTTACTTACCAAGACAAGTTTAAGTTACGCTTCCGCTATTGTTTTGAATTTATGGTTAAATAAGGGGCCGTTGTGAACCCTAAATTGAAGTATTTATTATTGTTATTTATTGATATTTAATGCCATTAAATGCTCAGATATTATAAGAAAATTCGGGGTGTTACAGTTGGTATCAGAGCAATGGCTTTAGGTCTTATGGGAGAAAACTGGAAGTTAGGACTAATGGGAGAACTTAGTACTTGACTTAAATAAGATCTTACTTGAGGAAGTTCAAGTGATAAAGTCTAACTCTAGGAATGATACTAAGAGTGTACATAAAGTATGAATATACTTGGGGAAATAGGAATCTATTCATTGTATGTCTATTTGCATTCTATTAATATGTTATAATGGAATCTTGGGGTTATGTACTAATTAAGTTTACTATTGGTGTGTGTAGGATCATGCCGAGGAGACCCATGAAGTCGGTAAAGTACAGTGCCACTCTAAGGGAAGAAATAGAAGCTAAAGAAGAGATTATTAAGCAACTAACTAAGGAACTTCGCTCAGCTAAAAGAGAGCTTAGGAAGGAGACTCGAGGAGTCGGCAGTCTACAGAATGTCATCAAAGAACGCGATGAGGACATAATGTATGTGGAAGGAAAGTTAGCAGTACAGCTAAAGAAGGTCAAAAGCCTAGAAAGCCATGTGGTTAGAGCTAACCGCGAATGGAATCGAATCAGTGTACAACTGGTGGATGAGATAGAACAAAATAATGAACTGAAAAAGAAAATAGATGAGCAAGCAGCTTATGAGGAAGAGCTTAGGACTTCAGGCTATCAGATTTGGGCTGAGAAGTTAGAATTGCAAGAGAAATATGACCAACTTGCAGCAGAACATGCACACTGTGGGAAGTGATGCAATTAATGACAGATAGTTATAAGAATAGATCCTTTTACTTTATTATTAGTGGAGTAATACAGTTAGAAATTTTCTTATGTTAAAATTGAATTTTGAGTGTATTTTGAGATATTTAAATCTCACACCTCAGTTGAATAAAGTTAATTATTTAATTTAAATACCCAAAATTTTGAAATTACTATTGTTATGTAGACAAAAGTTAACTTGTCGAGAAAAGACAAGGGAAAGCATCGGAGTGATTTGAAATAATCTCCGTAACCATGGTACGAAGTAAGACGACCATTGGAATAAGTTAAAGCTAGTTAAGTAATAAAAACTAGTGAAGTAAAGAAATAATAAGCAACCAAGTAAAACGGTTGTAAATTATGACGTATGAAAACTCCTGAACCGGAGAAGAAAGGTTAAGTAAACTAACCACATCTGAATAATGGTCTAGTACAAAAGACCTACGAACATGAATCAAAACTAACAAGTACCCGTTAGTAAAAGAATAAGTTAAGTATACCATGAATACTGCACGTATTGTATCATGATGAATGTTGCTAGAGCACGAACCTGTTCTAAAGTAAAAGTAAATCTGCAGATGAATACCAGAAGTGGAAACAACGGAAACGGCAATGGTAACGGCCAAGTGAAATTAATTTTGGTCTAGTGAAATGATCGAAACAAGAATAAAGTGACCTATTGAAACGGTCAAGAGAAAGTATTTGGTTTATTAAAACGGCCAAGTAAAGTTAATTTTGACCCATTGAAGCGATCAAAACAAGAATAAAATAACCTATTGAAACGGTTAAGTATAAGAGTAATGGGCTTAGTGAAACGGCCAAGTGTGAATGAGAGTAGGTCTAGTGAATCGACCTATGATTAATAAGTAAAGTCTAGTGAAATGACTTCCCTAAGGAGAATTGGTCTATTGGAACGACCAGAGATCTAGTAGACCGATCTTTTGTCAAAATTACGTCTTTTGGGGACGGCCTATTTATGTAAAAGTACTAGGCATAGTACAATGCTTGGGTTGACGTGAGTAATAGGGTTAAATGTGCGAGTTAACCTGGAACAAGTAAGAATGGTTTATTGAAACGACCAATGAAAGTGATTATGGTTAATTGAAATGACCTATGAAAATAGAAATGGTCTAATGAAGCGACCCATACGTCTAGTAAAGTTGACTGATGAAGATAGTGATGGTCTGTTGAAACGACCAGTGGTTTAGTGAATGACCTATAAATTGAATGTTAGTCTGTAGAGACGAGCGATAGTATGAGAGTGCGTGGAAACATCTCGTATTCATGATAACTAATGATAGTATCATATTATCCGAAAAGTGTTCAAAACGCCAGAGTGGCTGAGTAATGATGCTAACTCAAGGAAGTATGACGGTGAACGACTATGGTACTAGATTCACCGAATTGCTAGAATTTACCCTAACACTATTCGATGATGAAGTGCAAAAGGCTCGAGAATTTGAAGATGGTTTGAGCAACCGAATCCAATATAGAATCACTCCATTAATACTACCAACCTAGGATTAAGTGTTGGATAGGACAAGGATAGTGGGGAAAGAATCTGATAGTTATCGCAGTAAGCGAAAAGAGAAGAAGAGTCAACTAAGAAAGTGTCGACTGAATCTAAAGGAAGGCTACTGACGATCGCGAAAAGGAAGGTAGTACAAGTAAGTACCAGAATGAAGGCTACGGCAATAGAAATAATGATAATAAGAACGACGCCAAAGGGCAATGTTCTGATAAGAAGTGCCAAATGATTGCTTGGCTAGGAATGTGAATTTAATTCCTGATGTGTTAGAGAATTCTTTAATTATGGACATTCAAACTAGAGAATTGATCCCTATTACGTCTATATCTAGGAAGTGTCCTTTGAAAATGGACGAGGAAGAACTTGAGGTTGATCTCATTAGTTTAGGACATCGAAGAATTTGATGTAATCTTGGGAATGGACTATAGTTGACTGCATACCATGCCCATGTGGATTGTTTTAAAGAAAGAAATCCACTTTAGATTACTATCTAAAGAAGAGTGATGTTCTCAAGGAACGAAACCTAGAACCCGATCGAACCTTATATCGGTAATGAAGGCTCGTAAGCTTTTAAAGAAAGGATGAGAAGGATTCTTGGCGTACATTGGTGATACGAGCAAGAAGGAAGTAACCGTAGAATCACTTTATGTGATTAGATATTTCAAGGACGTGTTTCCTGAGGATTTACCGGGAATACCTCCATAAGGAGAAGTAAAATTTTCTATCGATTTGGTACCTGAGACTTCACCAATATCGAAGGCGCCGTATAGAATGGCTCCGTCAGAATTGAAGAATAAAAGGAGCAACTGTAAGAGTTGTTGGATAAGAGCTTGATTAGAACGAGTGTATCACCATGGGGTGCACCGGTATTAATTGTGAAGAAGAAGGATGATATAGCTAAGACAACCTTTAGAACAAGGTATAGTCATTATGAGTTGTAGTGATGCCGTGTGGGTTGACTAACGCACCGGCAGCGTTTATGGAACTTAAGAATAGGATATTTCAGAAGTTCTGGATAAGTGTGCGATTGTATTCATTGATGATATCTTGGTGTATTCGAGGACCAAGGAAGAACATGAAGAGCATTAAGGTTAGTACTGCAGATTTTAAGAGAGCAAAAGTTATATGTTAAATTCAAGAAGTGTAAATTCTGGTTGGAAGAAGTAGCATTCTTAGGACATGTGGTGTCAAAGGATGGGATTGTCATAGATCCAACAAAGATAGAAGCTACTGTGGATTGGGAAAGACCAACTTCAGTAAGTAAGATCAGAAGTTTCTTAGGTTTGGCTGGCTACTATAGGAGATTCGTAGAAGGTTTCTCGAAGTTTTCAGTGCCATTGACGAGGTTAACTCAGAAAGGAGCAAAGTTTGTTTGGTCGGAGGAATGTGAAAGGAGTTTTGAGTAATTGAAGCGACGATTGGTGTCCGCACCGGTTCTTGCTTTACCGTCTGGATCGGATGGATTTGTAATATATAGCGATGCCTCGCTTAAAGGGATAGGCTGTGTGTTGATGCAGAATGATAAGGTTATATCTTATGCATCTAGGCAGTTGAAAGTATATGAGAAGAATTACCCGACCCATGATTTGGAGTTAGCGGCAGTAGTATTTGCCTTGAAAATTTGGACATTATTTGTATGGCGTGAAATGCCAGATTTTTACAGATCACAAGAACCTTAAGTACATTTTCACTCAGAAGGAGTTGAACATGAGACAACGGAGATGGTTGGAGCTTCTCAAGGATTACGACTGTGAAATATTGTATCATCCTGGGAAAGCTAACAAGGTGGAAGATGCCTTAAGTAGAAATAATCACGGAATGTTGGTGACATTGATCTCTAAGGGGGTAAGTATGTGGAATGATGTCAAGGAGATGAACTTAGTGGTGAAGGTAAATGGATATTTGGCTAGGTTGACGTTACAGCCTGCACTGTTGGGCAGGATTAAAGAGGCACAAGAGTTAGACGAGGAGAGAGAAGCTCTAATCGGAAATGGGCAAGCAAAGGATCTTCACATGGGTGAAGATGGAATTCTGAGATACCAAAAGAGAGTATGGGTGCCAAATAATGATGAAATTATGAGAGAGATACTGAGAAAAGCTCATTGTTCGAAGTTCTCTGTACATCCGGGGAGTACCAAAATGTATAGGGATCTAAAGGAGTCATACTGGTGGAATTCGCATACAACAATAGCTTTCATGCCAGTATTGGGATGACACCATATGAAGCATTGTATGGGAGGAAATGTAGATCACCGGCATGTTGGGACGAAGTCGGCGAGAGGAGGTTAAGTGGACCGGAACTTGTACAAGTCACGACAGATAAGGTACAACAGATCCGGAAGTGGCTACAGACTGCACAGAGTAGGCAGAAATCTTACGCAGACAATAGAAGGCGAGAACTGGAATTTCAGCCAGGGGATCGAGTATTCCTAAAGATATCGCCTACGAAGGGAGTTATGCGTTTTGGGATTAAGGGGAAGTTGAGTCCACGATATGTGGGACCATTCGAAATTCTTAATAAAATCGGGGAAGTGGCTTATCGATTGGCGTTACCGCCGGTATTAGCTGGAGTGCATAATGTGTTCCATGTCTCCATGCTAAGGAAATATATTCATGATCCGGGTCATGTGATAGAATACAAGCAGTTAAGAGTTCGGGCAGATTTGACGTACGATGAGCGACCAATCAAGATCGTCGACAGAAAAGACGAGGTCATAAGAAAGCGTACGGTTCCCTATGTAAAAGTGCAATGGAGCAATCACTCAGAAAGAGAAGCGACATGGGAACAAGAAAGTGAAATGCGCGAATTGTACCCGGATATCTTCTCGGATTAAGAATTGTCAAAGTTTGAGGACAAACTTCTTTTAAGGGGGTAAGAATGTAATAGCCGGAATTTTTTTTTTTTTATTTCTGTTTTACTAATTTAATTAAACCATAATTAGAGTTATAAAGTAAATTAAAGAAGTGGGCCCAAGAAAATTGGATTGGCCCGAAATTTATATTAGTAAACCCAACCCAATTAATTTTACCCAAGAGTATAAATACAATGGTTAGTGAAAAATTTAGGTTACTTCTTAATTAACAAAAACAACAAAACACAAAACCCTAGCAATCCTAGCATAGCCGCCGGCCAAGGAAGGAGAAGAGGGAGGAAATTTTCGAGTTTTTGGAAGATTAATCCAATCATTCTCAAGGTAATATCAAACCTCATATTCCAAAATTTGTTTCGTTGAATTTGGATTAGTAAATCATGAGTTATGCATGAATTAAGAATATAAATATTTGGGTTTTGCATGCTAGTGATTAATGATAAATTTTAAAAGGTTAATGAAGTTGATCTAAATACTATGAAAAAAATATTGTAATCTTGATACTAGTTTATTTTTAAGATTGATTTTATAATCTTGAATTGAATTGATTTATATTATGCAATGTTTGGGAATTGAACATATAAATCATTGAGGTTGAATTGGGATTATCAAAAGATGAAAAAAATATGGATTTCCCCCATAACACTGTTCGGCCGAATGGCCTAGACCATTGGAAAAAATTGCTTTGTTGATTTTAATGAATTGTGTTATCGATTTATGAATAACAATTGATGGTTGGGAACTTAGAAAAATTGTAAGAATTAAAAAGGTTGATCAAAATCGATGAACCATAATGAGGTATGATTCGGCTATGGTGACCTAACTTGGGGGTTAATTCTTGATTAAAGATGTTAAGAATTGGGACGGAAAGTTAGTGTTTTCGTTAAGTTCTAATGGAAAGAAAACAAAATCATTAAAAGGATTGTTAACAAGTTAGAAAAGTAACTTGAGGAAATAGAATAAACACTTGGAAGACTTTGAAGGTTAAAAAGTTAACAAGAAAGGAAAAGATTAGAAGTTTCAGTTAGTTTCCTAACGGAAAAGGACTAAACTGAAAAGAATTAAAGTTAGAAGGAATAAAAAGGAAACCTTTGAAGTTAGAGGGGCCTAAGTGATTAAAAAGAGAAACTTAGGGGACCTTATGAACAAAACCAAAGTCCAAAGGACCTTTCTGTAATTAAAGGAAAGTTGAAGGATTGAATTGTAATTAATCCAAAGTTAAAGGACCAAGTTACAATTAAACTAAAGTCAAGGGACCTCCCTGCAATTAATCCAAAGTGGAAGGACTAAATTGCAATTGAATTAAAGATGAAGGACCAATCTGCAATTAATCCAAAGTTAAAGGACTAAATTGCAATTAAACCAAAGTTGAGGGACCAAATTGTAATTAACCCAAAGTCAGAGGACTTAATTGCAATTATATCAAGTTAAAGGACTGACTGGTAAATCAAAGTCAGAAACTTAAACATAAAGAAAGAAGTAACGAAGTAAAGAAGTTAAAACGCATCTCTCAGTTAACTAAGTAGAAATAGTTAACAATGTAGAGAGTACTAAAGTAAATTACTCCGTGCCTTGTAGATTTGCACAGAGTGGAGATTGCGAGGAAAAGCAATTCAGGTAAGGGATTACGTTCCTTACAGTATTTGAACTCCTGTTTATTGGAATTCGGTATTTCTTTCTAAAGTTAGCTATCAGTATGGCATGATAGTATTTGAATGAACTCTGCGTTATTGAACGTTCCTTGAAAGAATCTATACTTAGGGATGTCCCCATCGATCTACTAAGTATCGAAGTTTGAAACTTGTATCACATACTTGTACCATGGTATGTTCAAATTTTAACTTGTAAGTTAATCGCTTACTCGTTAAGGCATCTAATTTTAACTTGTAAGTTAATCGCTTACTCGTTAAGGCATCCAATGTCCAGTTAGAAAAGACATTGACGGACAGTCCAGTTAGAAAAGACTCGTCCTTAAACTAGGGATTGCATGAGTGATCACATGCCTTCTCTCAGGAATTGTCTGATTATAAGGATGATTCTAGACCCCGAGCATATGTGTGTGGATACCATATATGTTACGACCCACACTATTGGCTGAAGAAGCTAGGTGTACAAATTGTACCTTTGGCATTGAGGTTATAATGTACGTTACCAAGGAATTGACGGAAACTTGAATGAATCCCATTGGATTGTAGTGCCATAATCCTTTGAAAGTAAAATCTTAAAAGTAATAAGACTGTATTGTTCTGCAGCCTTGAATCCAAAAGTAACTGAACCTATCTTTGTAAAGTTATTCATAGTATTCGTTCTGGTCGTCTCTCCTTAGTAACCGGAGAGGCCACGTATGAACTTACTGAGCATTCGTTCGCTCATCCCTTCTCTATAAATTTTGTTTCAGGATTTAAGTAGAAGGAAAGCAGCCGTAGGAAGACGGTGGTTCGAAGATTCTAGATTTAATAATTCTAAGTACGTTTATTTATTGTGATGTAAGTTGAAGTACATTGAGGGTTAGGGTTGTTACTTACCAAGACAAGTTTAAGTTACGCTTCCGCTATTGTTTTGAATTTATGGTTAAATAAGGGGCCGTTGTGAACCCTAAATTGAAGTATTTATTATTGTTATTTATTGATATTTAATGCCATTAAATGCTCAGATATTATAAGAAAATTCGGGGTGTTACACTTAACACGACAGCGAACAAAAGAACGAGAAGAACTGAGGATGACTTCATTTTATACAGTGTATGAATGAATGTTTATGTTCTGTTTCTGACAAATATTGTGAACTGTAATTTGTATTTTGCCATTGAAATTTGAAGCATATTTATAGTTGAATGAAATAGGTGCATTTGTGTATCGATAGTAAGGATAAGAAGTTTAATATGGCAAGAAATTATTTGCATTTATAAAAATGACATATTTTTCAATTGGTCACTAAATTACCTACCAAATATGAAAACTGGAACATTGTCTAGGTTAGCGTCACAACTACTTTTAGAAGGGTTTTTATTGTTGTTATTGGCTTTGGATCTATCCGTAAAACAAGATATGTATGCAAGTTGTTAATGACTTTTTTTACCGGAATTTGTCTAAAAGGAAAATATGAATTTTATTTAAGAACATTATGAAAATGTTTATTTCTTATAAAATTTAATGGTGCATTATTTTATTTTATTTTATTTTATTCTATTTTATTTTATTTTATTTTATTTTATTTTTGCAATCAACTTTATAAACCTATAATTTTGCGACTATATAATGAAATGTGATTTTTTTTTGTGAAACTAAACATTTAGTGGGAGATAAAGTTTCAAAATGGGCATTCTTTTTGAGAAAAAAAGATTATTTTTTCCCACTTCCTTTTGCATAAGTTTTAGGACTTTGAAGTTTTAATCTTACAAGTAAAAACCAAAGAGCTCTAGTTCATGCGGTATCTGGTGTTAGCTTCCCATGCGTAGGTCACGAGTTTGAATCCCGTTAGAGAGATTTGTGTTAGCTTATTTATAGGCCGAGTTGTAGCATTCGTTACATTATTAATTAATTAAAAAAAGTTGATGATTTTAAAATCATAATTTTACAAGTTAAAAACCTAATTGATTAGTTGAAACCCTAAATTTATTACATAAAACATCCATGTCTATTCCATTAATATAATTTTTTTGAACAAACCTAATTGATTAGTTGAAACCCTAAATTTATTACATAAAACATCCATGTCTATTTCATTAATATATGTTTTTGATTAGTTGAATCTCGTTAGGGAGATTTGTGTTAGTATATTTTTTTGAACAAATACCAATTTTTCCAACTAATTTTAATATATAAAAGTCACTTTTACATTGTTTTGAAAATATTGATTTTTTATATAAAACTTGTTTTACATGGGCTTTTTCTATATATATGTCCATTTTTAATGTTCATTTTTTATAGTACTCACTGGTTTTGTATCTCAAGATGTTTTATGCTCTTCTACAATACAAATCGGTGACGTCCAGTGCATTACCACTAAACTAAACACTTGGCAACCAAATTGTGAAAAAAATTGTCGTGATTTTTTTTTTTTAATAAAGTAAGAGGTTTTATCTTAAAATGAAAAAACATCTAGCTTAAGCGGCATTCGACATTCGGCATCACTCTATCTAAAATGTTAGGGGTTGAATCTTCATCAAATGAACTTTCAAGTGCACTCTTGTATTAGCTTAAAACAATCATTAATTTAAAAATAAGAAATAGCCTAAAATCTTTATATATTGAAGATACGACTAGTTAATTCTTGATTTAGGATTCTGCAATGGAAATGCAGGATGAAATAACTCTAAATGCTACATGTCTTTGATTGACTATTAACTCAAATAAAGAGAGGAAATGTATAGATTTCGCTTTATTTACATGTTCAATTTGATGGTTTTTGGCTGAAGATTGATTATCTCTTCGTATTTTTCAACTTTACAAATCAATTCCACGTATTAGTTAATTGTTTCTCATATTGATTTACTGATTTGTTGGATTTAGTTTATGTTAGGATAGCTTGGCTCATTAGTTCGTACTTGGATATCAAGTTAACTTTTATGAGTCCATCTCAAAACGACAAAACCCAAACCAAGACCAAGCCAAACCAAACCCAAGGCCGGTCCTGTAAATTTTGAGGCCCTAGGCGAAATATATTGTTGGGGCCATGAATTTCCTTAAAGGAAATAAATCTTTCCATTTTTTCGAACATTTATTTCACTTTGGCTTTTCATATCTGTCAATCTTTCAATTGAAGGTGTTCATTTCCGATTTTCTTAGGTTTTAATATTTTAACAGTTGGACACTAAATTGAATAGTAAAATAACAATACGATTTTGAGAATTTTAGTAATAAAAATATTGAGTTTTGGACTTGAATAAATGAGTTTGTTACTTAATTGGGTTGAGATAATTGGGAAAAAAAGTTAAGAAATAATATGATCAATTTCAATGGATTTAAAGAAATATCTCACCATAATTTAGTCATAAATAAAATAAGGCCCAAATTAAAATTGTAAGGAAATCCCAAATCTTATATATATATATATATATATATATATATATATATATATATATATATATATATATAAAAGTTGGTTAGAAGGGTTGTGGGTTTGACATGTGTACATGTTTTAGTAAAAGTTTGAATTTTGAGAAGCCATATCAACATCATTCTAAAATGTAATGACTTTTGATATTCTCATTTTTAACTAATACTATTAGTTAATCATATTATTAATTATATAAGTTAACTATTACTATTAATAGTATTAGTTAACCATTAATATTAATAGTATAAGTTAACCATTTCTATTAATAGTATTAGTTAACAATAGTAGTTGCTATACAAGTTAAATATTACTATAAATAATATTAGCTAACTATAATAATTACAATATTAGTTAACTATTACTATTAATAGTATTAGTTAACTATAATAGTTACTATATAAGTTAATTATTACTATTAATAGTATTAGTTAACTATTATAGTTACTTTATAAGTTAGTTTTTACTATTCATAGTATTACTTAACTATAATAGGCTATATACATTAACTACTACTATTATTAGTATTAGTTAATAGTTAAATTATTAATTTTTAATTAATTATAATAGTTACTATATTAATTAAATATTACTATTATTAGTATTAGTTTATTATTATAATAATTATTATTATATAGATAAATCATTGCTATTAATATATATTAACTATTACTATCATTAATATTATTTAATTATAATAGTTATTATAATAATAGTAATTATATAGATTTATTATTATTATTATTAATAGTAAATGATGATTACTATATTATTTAGCTATAGTTAAAATAATTTTTTTAAGACATAGTATTGGTTTCCCGTGCAGAGCACGGGTTACCCGCTAGTTAAAATTAAAAGAGACAGAGAGGAGTATAAGAAGGAAATCCCAAATTAAAAGAGAGAGAGAGAGGAAATAAAAATGAGGGGGCTGAGATTTGAACTCAGCTGAATCGCAAAATGGAAGATTTGGCAATGCACAACTTAACCACTAGAACACCTATAAGAACTAGTAAGAAACGTCTGTTATATAATATATTTAGTAAACACCTAAATTTGTGGCCCTAAAATCGAGTAAAATTTCGGTGGCTCTAGGCAACGGCCTCACCTGTCTTGCCACAAGGTCGGCCCTGTTGGCAATTCATGGTATATTAACTATACTAGTGTGAGAATGTTGAAAAATATTAGCTTTTACTTACCTTTCTCATGGAGCACCCATTCCAACCAATTAATGAACGGTCTGGGGTTTGTTTATTGAATTCGTAAGTAATGGAGTACCCATTCCATCCAATTAATGAACGGTTCCAGGGTTAATTTATTGAATTCAAAAGTAATGGAGCACCCATTCCAACCAATTTAGAAACTGGTCTTGCTTAGGCGTTCATTAGCAAGCAAAATAAATAGCTTGGTTTTATATTTGAAATGTCAGATTGTGAATTTGAAACCTTCTCTATGGACTAGAGATATCACAAACAATTCATTTTGCTATGATGATTGCCTATTGAATAGCATATAAATTCAAATTAATAAAACAAATAAAGCTATTGAAAGTATATCAAAAGCAAATAGAAAAAAGAGCAGAAGATAAAGAACAATAGTTAGAAGATTTGCATACCTAGCTTGAAACTTTTTCAAAGTAATTCTGTAGATATTCGTGTGTTTGTGTATGTCAAAGTTGTGCGTTTCTATATCAAGAATGTGTCAAAAAAAAGGGGAAAAGACCTTGTGTTTATAGTTGAAAAAGATGAGTTTCTTAGAGGAAAATGAATCATAATTTTGGTAGTAAATAATTAGGAACAAAAGGTCAAATCTCATATTAAAAAAAAAGTAGTGAACAAGATAATAGAATTATAAATCAAATAGGAAAAAGAAAGAAGAAAGAAGTACAACATAAAATGGAGTATATTATCATTTGTCACAAACGAAATAATTATAAAAGTACCCTTATGATAATGAGAGTTAACATATTATTGTTTGATTCAAGCATAATATTCAACCTTCTACTAAAGGGTAATTAGGACGAGAAATAGAGTATTATAAAGTTTGAGTTGTCAAACAGAAGAGATACTTGAAAAATAAACTGCGTACAAGTTTATTCATTGCAATTTGAACCTTACACAAATAATAATTGTGTAGATAACCTTGTAAAATAAATTTATTGCGATTTAAACCTTCTACCAGTTAGTCACAAAAATATAAGCTATAAAAGTGCACTTACGCCCCCAACTATGGAGTACGTCGATCTGTGGTATGTAGCCAAGGCCCGCTACCTCGGCATATGCTAGAAGTCTCGAAAGTATTAAAAAGAAGATCAAACATACCTTCAGTGTAACCCAAACGTCCACAAAGAAAGTAAAATGAGTGTAGTCGTTCATAGCGAAACAGGTGGACTGTAAGGCACTCACCATATATGGTTTACACAATTTTTTAAAGCGCTTCAAAGGCTTTGTAACTTGAATTTGAACACGAACCCATATGAAGGCTTGCCAAACACAGGATGAATTAGAGAAATCATATTCCAGAAAATATGTATAAAATTCTCTAATTGCTTGCCAATTGTTTAAGTCAAATAATCCACCGGCCTGAGCCCAGAATGAGATAGAATCAAACATGCACAGGATGTTCACCTTCACACAAAACGACGCACAGTCAGTGGGAAATTACTAAACGACTTAGGACATCCGTTTAAAACACGCTGCAAATCAAGGAGGTGGAAAAACTAGATGATATGCCTGAATCCTACTATGTGGTTTCCATATACGCTACGCGCCATATACTCGTCATCCTTGATCCTACTCCTTATGAGATTGAAATTTATATTGTGAACTCTAGAAATCTCCTACCAAGCAGAATTCGTAGCAATCAGACTAAGGGGGTAAGTTCTCGCCATCAATGAGAATGATATCGTCCTCCTCTTGGGACAACGACAAAGTCGCCGTGCTTTAATCAGTGGCTGGCAGGTAAAGGAAACAAGAATATTCATTGTATTGAATAATGAAGAGTACAAGTGTATATATACACAATGATTGACTTGCTCACTAAGTTAGGGTAATTAGGGAAGGGATAATCTAAACTAGGAAGATAATTACAATTGATACAATAAAATAAGGGTTAATGACAATTTAGACCCTGAAGTATGATACCACCCTTCCAATCATGCCTTGCATGTCCTTTTTGGCCAGATCGGACCCTGGGGTGATTCATTTTTGCCAGTTAGGGCCTTTTTGATGGAATTCGTTAAAAAGTCAGTTAAATGGCATGTGCCATGCATGTGACTAACGGATTGGGTGACTTTGAATTGATATTAGCTATTAAGGGGTTAAGTGAAAATTTTGAAACTTAATAAGGATGAAAATTAAAATAATTATTAAAATATTAAATAAAAAGTTTTAAAGTTGTTTTTAAAATATTAAATAATAAATAAATAAAATTAAATAATCAAATTTGAAAATAAAATAAACTAATTATCACTATTTACAACAAAAAACTAAAAAATGTTACTCATTCTTTCCCTAAATGAGTGTCCATTTTTAAGAAATCTTTGTCCCAAAAAATTTTAATGTTGTTTTTAATTCACCAATTTTTGTACACCTATTAAATAAGTAGAAAAAAATACTTTTTTTTCAAATAATAGGGTTAATATTTTGTTATAAAAAATATTATAATAATTTTAAAAATGAAACAAAAAATTTAAACAAGCATATAAACGCTTAACTATTTAAGGAATGTATGTATTTTTTACTTTCAATTATTAAATTTGAAATAAAGCATTACTTGTAGTAATTTATGACCGATTAACTAATAAAAAAAAAAAAAAAAAAAAAAAAAAAAAGAAAAAAAATGATACACCCTTCTTCCCCAGATTCCCCCAACCCCATGTTCATCACCCATAAAATCACAATAATCATCCACTTCTCCGGTCACCACTATTCCCCTCCTCCATCGCCCCGCCACTTCCACCACTTCACCGACACCATCACATTCACAACCAAAATTGTCATCACTCACAACCCCACCGTAATCTTTCAAACGACATCAAAAACACCTAAAACTAAATTGAATCCATATTAAAAATTTGATATCCCAAAATTAACCACCAAATTTATTCAAATTTCGAATTGAACAAAAAGATGAAATAATTCAAAATAAAAATAAACAAGTAACTGTAAACAAATTGCTGAGTAGCCGAATTGGAAAAATTGGATCTTGGACAAACATGTTCATCCACAAAAATACACTGGAATCAGATCTGGTTTGATAAACAAAAGAAACAACAGAAATTGGGAAGAGAATTAGGGCCGTCATCGGGAATCGAGATTTATTAGCCCCTTTTTGAAAACCCATTTTTTTTTTCAATTTCAGTCTTCACATTTACGGAGGTGGCCGGAGGGACGACGGCGGAATGTGCGGCGGTTTGTTGCTGTTGTCCGTGCAGCGTGTTAAATCTGCTGGTGTTGGAGGTTTACAAGTTGCCGGCGGTTTTGTGCCGGAAGGCGTTTGAGGCGGAAGAGGCGAAGGCGGTTGATGAAGAAAGGATTGTTGATTCAAGGGGGAAGTAGCCACCAGAGGAGCAGCTACGACGGATAGGATTTGCTGATCCATCCGGCGACTGCGACGGAGATGAGAGAAAGAGAAAGGGAGTTGCTGGGTAGAGTATGGTTTCAGGAGAAATGAGTAGTGGAAGACGATGGGTAGAAACGCCGACGATGCTGACGACCGGCGATGACGGAAACGGCAAAAAAATGGAGAGCCGTCGTTGGGAGAAGATGGGGAGGTGAGATTTTTTTTCCCTTACCCAGTTAATCAGGATAGGAAAGAGGATGGGGAAAGGTTTATAAGTTTTGAGTTTTTGTTTACCCCCCCCCCTTCAGTTTTTAGATATGCTATTTAACCCCTTAATATCTAATATCAATTCAAACAATCCAATTCCGTTAGTCACGTGTACGGCACATGCCATTTAACTGACTTTTTAACGAATTCCGTCAAAAAGGCCCTAACTGGCGAAAATGAATCACCCCAGGGTCCGATCTGGCGAAAAAAGACATGCAAGGCTCGATTGGAAGGGTGGTATCATACTTCAGGGTCTAAATTGTCATTAACCCATAAAATAAAGATGTGATATTATGTATCTAGAATATTCTTATCAGGCCCCCACAAGATGGACGTTCCATGGAAAAGACAAATATTGGAGAGAAGTAAGTTGAAGAGAGAATGAGAGAGAGGTTTTGTGAGGATGTCGGCGAGCTGGTCAGAGCCCGAGATATGCTGGACGCGTAGTGAGCCTGTGTTGACTTGTTCACGGACAAAATGAAAGGCAAGTGCAAGGTGTTTCATCCGTGAGTGGAAGACGGGGTTGCGGAGTAATGAGTGGCGCCAAGGTTGTCACAATAAATAACTGGAGGAGATGTGAGAGGAATGCTGAGTTCTTGAAGAAGATTACGGACCCAAAGTAATTCAGCTGTAGTGTCAGGGACAGCCCTAAATTCTGCTTCAGTGGATGAGCGAGCGAGAGCACGTTGTTTGCGAGAGGCCCAAGCAATGGGATTTTTACCGAGATAAACCAGAAAACCAGAGGTGGAGATGTAATCGTCTTTATCACATGCCCAATCAGCATCACAGAATGCGTGAAGGGACAAGGAAGTGTGCCGGTAAAGTTGAATGCCGAGATTGAGGGTGCCATGTAAATACCGTAATAGGCGTTTGAGTGTAACCCAATAAGATGCTTGAGGGTGTTGCATAAATTGAGCGAGTTTGTTAACTGAGAAGGCAGTGTCAGGTCGCGTGATGGAAGATATTGGAGAGCACCTACTATTGATCGATATTCACTAGGTTGACATATTGGAGATGGCGGATGATGGGTGAGGGAGGTGGAGGAAGCCATGGGTGTGGGGGATGGTTTGGAGTTGAGCATGTTATGGCGAGTGAGAATGTCATGAGCATATTTTGATTGAGTGAGGAGAAGGCCTTAGGAATTGGGAGTGACTTCAACCCCGAGGAAGTAAGACAGGGGGGCCAAGATCCTTGAGGGAGAAGCGATAGGCTAAGTGTTTGATGAAGTCGGTGAGAAGAGAGAGAAGATCCCGTGACTATAATATCATCAACGTAGACCAATAATAAGAGACAGTGAGAGGAGGTGGTGTGAAGGAACAGAGAAGGGTCGGCCAAAGAAGCTGTGAAGCCAGGTTTTAAGTTCTATGTTCCAGGCACGGGGAGCTTGTTTGAGGCCATAGATAGCCTTTTTGAGGTGACATACATGTGATGGAGAGGTGGGATCAATGAAGCCAGGTGGCTGAGACATGTAAACAGTGTCATTAAGTTGTCCTTGGAGAAAAGCATTGTTTATGTCAAGTTGGCGAAGTGGCCAACCATTGCTGAGAGCAAGAGAGAGAAAGAGACGAACAGTGACGGGTTTGACCGCGAGGCTGAAAGTGTCTGAGTAGTCAACACCTGGGCGTTGATGAAAACCTTTGGCAACAAGACGGGCTTTGTATTTGTTAATGGTGTTGTCGGGGTTATATTTGATGCGAAACACCCATTTGCAACCAACAATGTTTGGGGCAGAATGAGAGGGGACAAGGGACCAAGTATTGTTTTTAGTGAGAGCTCGAACTTCTTCTTCCATAGAAGTACGCCATAGAGGAGAGGAGAGGCCTTGTTTGACTGTTTTTGGGAGATCAGTAGGAGAGGATAGGGAGGCAAGATTTGCATATTTAGGATTTGGTTTGATAATATTATTTTGGAGACGGGTTTTCATGGGATGGGGAGTAGATGGGGAGGGGTGGAGAGGGGGTGCAGGAGTTTCGGAGTTGGCAGAAAGAGATTGGGAGGTTTCGGTAGTGGGTGTGGTAGTGGTTCGAGCGGGTTGGGTAGATGGAGAGGGCTCGGGGTTAGGTGGTTGGGCGTGGATTGGGGATTGAGAGCTGGGTGTAGTGGGAGAGGAGGGTGGAACCAAGTTAGGTGGAGAGGTTGGTGCCGAGGTAGGGGTGGGGACAGAAGGTGTGTTTGAGAGAATTGGGAGAGATAAGTTGCACCATTGAGAGGTTGTGAGGGTGGGTAATGGTGTGGCAGTAGGGAGGAGAGAGGGATAAGGAAAGGTGTTTTCCATAAATTTGACATGACGGGACGTGTAGATACGACCTGTTTTAGGATCAAGGCAGTGATATGCACTTTGGGTGGAAGAGTATCCTACGAAAATGCAAGGAGTGGAGCGAGGAGAAAGTTTGTGGGGGTGTAGGGACGAAGCCAAGGGTAACAAAGACACCCAAAATTCCGCAGTTTAGAGTAGTTGGGTTGTTTATGAAATAGACAGAAATAGGGAGAGTCATTATTGTGAGTGGCTGTGGGAAGGCGGTTTATAAGATATGTAGCAGTGGTGAAGGCAGAGGGCCACATGGTGAGGGGGAGTTGGGCATGAGAGAGTAAAGAAAGGCCCGTTTCGACAATGTGTCGATGGCGTCGTTCGGCATAGCCATTGTGTTCAGGAGTGTGGGGTGGAGTTGTGAGGTGAGAAATGCCAGTTGTAGAGAGAGTAGATGCAAGTTTTAAGTATTCTCCACCATTATCTGAAAAGAGTTGTATTATGGGTTTGTTGAAAAACTTTTCAACAAGGGCTTTAAAGCGAGTAAAGGTTGCAAGGGTGTCAGATTTTTGTTTGAGTGGGTAGAACCATATATATTTGGTGAAATGGTCCACAAAAATAACGTAATATTTAAATTTATCTTGGGAGTAGAGGGGGGAAGTCTAAACATCAGAAAACACAAGTTCAAGAGGTGCATGAGAAGTAAAGGAGGAAACAGAAAACGGGAGTTTGTGACTTTTATTGATATCACAAGCATTACAGCTAGAATCAAGAGTAAACGAAATAGATAACGAAAATTGTTTATTTAAAAATGAAATAACAGCAGGAGCGGGGTGGCCGAGTCGGTGATGCCATGAATCGAAGGACGTGGAGATGCTTGGATGTGCTTGAGTAGAGGTAGGATGCCAAAGATAGACTCCACGGTCGTTAGTGCCATGGAGGACAACTTTATTGGTGGAGAGATCCTTGATAAGAAAAGAGGATGGTGAGAATTCAATATAAGCATGGTTATCTTTACAAAATTGAGACACGGAGATAATGTTACGGGAGATAAGGGGAACATATAAAACATTATTGAAAGAGAGATGTTTAGAAGAGGAAGGGAAGGTGAAAGAACCTATTTCATAGATTGGAAGGGATGAGCCGTCACCAATGATGATATCATCACTTCCGTTGTAAGGATGGTGAAGAGAGAGGTTGTTGAGATCATTTGTGATGTGATTGGTGGCTCTACTGTCCAAGAGCCAAGATGGAGGTGGGGTCGGAATGGGGGTAGTGGTAGTGTGGACTTGCAGGTTGTTGGAAGAAGAGGGGCGAGGGTTGCGGATGGCTGGGGATGGAGGAGGAAAAACAACATTAGGGTAGACCTTTTAAAGGAGCGGCATTGGGAGATGACATGTCCAGTGATACGCAATATTGGCATTTTCCTTTAAACTGAGGGGAAGTGGTCGGGTTGGTGTGGGGTGGGTTCAGCAGAATAGGTGTGTTGGCGGAGGGGCATGGATAGGGTTTGTAGGTGGTGGGATTGATGCGGGTGGTGACAGTGTGGGCGGAAGCAGGAAGGTTGGTGTTTGTGGGATGGTGTTTGAGGGATAACTGATGAATGAGTTTTTCGTGAAGGGCTTCAAAGGAGATGGGAGTGTCACGAGCACGGACGGTGTCGATGACGGGTTTGTAGGTATCATAATCAAGTCCTTTGAGGGTTTTGGCGATAATGTCTTCATTATCCATGGGTTTGCCAAGAATGGCGAATTTGTCAGTGCAAGATTTTATGGACTTCATGTAGTCGGTGATAGAGAGGTTGGCTTTGACTAGAGATTCGAGGTTGTCCTTGACTTGAAGGATATGACCACGGGAAGGGTTGGCGTAGGTGGTTTGTAGGATGTCCCAAAGTTCTTTGGAAGTTTTTGTTTGAAGAACAAGGGGTGCAATAGAGGTGTCGAGGGTTCCAAAAAGAGCACCACGGAGCAAGCGGTCTTGGCGTTTCCAAGTGATATGGGCGGGGTTGGAAGTTTGTTTGTCGTTGGTGGTGATAGTTTCGAGTGGCAGTGGGTGACTGCCATCAACAAAACCGAGTAGATCAAGGCCATAAAGGAGAGATTGAAGTTGGGAAGCCCACGGTAGGTATGTGAGCGGGGTGAGTGTGATGCAGTTTGAGAGATTGACAAGGATGAGAGGAGTGTTTGGGTCAGCGTTGTTGGTAATGGTGGAGGCGGAAGAGGCCATGGCAGTGTTAGGGTGTGGTAGGGGTGGCGGCGCTGCTAGGGTTTTGGTGGCGGCGCTGCTAGGGTTTTGTGAGGGAGAGGTGCCGGCTGAAAAAAAAAGAAGGGATGGATCGGATTATGCTCTGATACCATAAAGAAGTTTAATAGAAGTGGAGTATTTTCATTGTATTAAATAATGAAGAGTACAAGTGTATATATACACAATGATTGACTTGCTCACTAAGTTAGGGTAATTAGGGAAGGGATGATCTAAACTAGGAAGATAATTACAATTGATACAATAAAATAAAGATGTGATATTATGTATCTAGAATATTCTTATCACTAAACAAGGAGAGAGTATAATGACTCCGAACGTAATCAAAGTTACATCAAAAGGTATATTATTTTAATGATTATAAAATGGATGTACTAAATAAGCAATTTTTATCATAATTAATCTCTTCTTCAAAAAAGTTGTGATTATTTTTATTAAAAAACAATAACGAATGTAACAGAGAAGCAACTTTATACTCCATCAGGACTGAAGACTCTAAATAAAATTCAACCTACGTACGGGATACCAAAAAATGATTATTTTATACCGTTTTATATCTTGATTATGAAGATGCATAAAATTTCTTAATTTCTTGTTATTAAAAAACGACTAGTAAATAAAATAAAATAGAAAATAATCATTCCGGCGAACAAATTGGAAAATTTGATGATGAAGTACTCCCTCCATCTCGTATTTATCGCTATTTATTTTTATTTTGGGTGTCCCATATTTTTTGATATTTACTAGGGGTGGAAATGGTTCGGTTTAGCTCGGTTTAGGGTAATTTAGAAGTCAAACCGCTATACATCGGTTTGGAGAAATCCCAAACCGAGCTGAACCACAAAATAGTCCAAGCCGAGCCGAGCTAAACCATCACGGTTCGGTTCGGTTCGGCTCGGCTCGGTTTGAACCACGGTCTGATTTTATTGTTTAAACAGTGGCTTAAACCGCGGTTTGAACCACAACTCTTAAACCATACTATACCACTTAGCACTAGCAAGGTGGTTTTCGTTTGAAACAAAACTGGGGAAAAAATGAAGAGGAACATACACTGCAATTAGCATCACTATCCATGGTTGATACTCGACGCCCTAGATATTAGAGCAAGTTGCAAGCCCTTTTTATTGTAGACACTGTAAAACAAAAAATTGAATAAAAATGACAGCAAAATTGGAAGTAAAATTACAAGAAGAAGCATAAGGGATGAAACTTACCTTTAATCGCCGGAATATTGAAAGGTCGGTCTAGGGTTTCAATTAGCAGATGTCTTGATTCTCTTGAATAGGGCGTAGGAGTGAGATGGAGGAAGCTAGGTCGTGGCCCGTGGGTGAACTGAAGAAGATGAGAGAATGGAGACGATAGGGATGACTGCGGAGAGATTTGTCGATTTGGTGAAAATGAATACTCAGTCGACGGTAGGGTATCTCATTTAGGGTTTCCTAAAAAAAACTAACGGTTCATATTAAATCACTAACTTATTTTCTCTCTCCTACACACTCCTAATACTTACTTTTCCAACATATTTTCATAATCCCCGTGCAATCTCATTTTGTAGAAATAAATATGAGACAAAGGGAGTATACTTTATGTATATCGACTGCCGGTAAAAAATAAACCTATTTTAATCGACGGCCGGTAAAAGATCAATCTATATGGCAAGCGTGTTATTACCAATGTTCTAAAAAGCACTAAGCGATCGCTAGGCGCCGCAGCAGGGCCTAGCGCCTAGGCGGAGTCTAAACGGGATTTAGGCGGGGGCGAGAATTCAGAAATAGTTATAATATCTTGGGCGGGACTTAGGCGTTTCACGAACTAGGGCCAAGGCGGCCTAGTAGACGGTCGTTTTTAAGAACACTTGTTATTACTCGAACATGAGTTTAGGCGAGTGGAGGTGAGTGACGCGAACTCGGATCAGAAGGTTATGGCGGCTTATTCAAATTCTCAAACCGCTCCAACTGCCTTATACTAATTCTTTCTTCTTGTTTTTTTTTGTTTTTGTTCTTGGTCATTTTCATTTTCCCTCTCAAAAATTCCCAAATGCCGCCCCGGCGATCATTGCTCGAAACCCTAATTCAATACGATCGATCAATATTCGAAACCCTAGTTCCATCTCGCTCCTGTCTGTTGCTTCTCGCAAACGAAAATCCAAACCAAATTCTCCATGCCGAACACCTCTGCATCTACGTCGTCGACTCAGCGTCCCATTTTACTCCTCCCTACACCACCGTCACCGCGATGCTCATCCCACCCGGACTGGAATCCGATTGGATTTTCTGCACTGAAAGAGGCCACCTCCAAGTCTTACGCCCCTTTAACACCCGATTCGCTCGCCTTGTTCTTATAGGTAATCTCACCACCTCCACAACACCTCAGAGCTACAATCGCATTCATTTCGATTTCCAAGAACGGAAGATTTTTGAAGATAGTTTGGTTCCTTTGGTAAGAGCGTTGTGCCCTGGTACCCTGTTTTCAAATCCTGGCCTGGTGTAAAGTTTTTGTCATATTATAATCGTGTGAAACGTCGGTCAGTTTTAGATATACAGGCTGGGGATTCTGTGGGTGAAATGGTGATTGAAGATGTTGAATTTGATAATAGTTCGACTATTAGGAATTTGAGGTTTAAGCGAACTCCGTTGTGCTTCCAAACTGAGTTGCATGTTGTCCCGCTTGAAGCCACCGGTGGGTTGGACTGTTTAGTGCCCAATACTGGGGTTTTGATTCAGGCTAACTTGATCCCCATGGTGACTAGCCTTTCTTTGATCGCGCCTTATCTTGATGAGGTGATTCAATATCGACGGCCAAGAGCTTTGTGTCTTGGGGTTGGGGGTGGGGCCCTCATCAGTTTCTTGAGTGCTAGTTTAGATTTTGAGGTAGTCGGAGTGGAGGTGGATAAGACTGTTTTAAGGGTTGCGACAGAGTATTTCGGGTTGAAAAATAGCCAGTTTGTTCGTTTGATTGTCGGGGACGGGATAAAATTCATCGAGAAATTGCGCGTCAACGTGCTCAACAAGAACCTGAAGATTTTGATGATTACAAGGAATTTATGGATGGGGATTTGTTTGAAGTGGAGGATTTTGTAGATGCTATGTTTGATGTCATTATGGTCGATTTGGACTCCAGGGATGCTCCAATCGCTGATACTGCTCCGCCTTCAGACTTTGTGAATGATTTTGTTTTCTGGGATGCGAAATCTATTCTTCGTGAAAGAGGTATTCTTGTTATCAATGTCCGTCCTCCTGATGTCTCATTCTATCGCACACTGTTGACTGACCTTAAAGAGGTTTTCCTGGAATTGCGTGAAATTAATGTTAGTGTGGTTAATAAAGCTGCTGTGAATAACTTCATTCTCATAGCTTCTGCATCACCACTTCGTGATTTTTTCTGACAAGGTTGAGATCGGTTATTTCTGGGGCTTATCTGGGACGCATAAGGAGGATTTGAACATTCTTCGATAGTATAGTAGTAGGATCTGATCTAATAGAAAAGGCATCAATATATAGGGTACATAATATTGGCATCTTGAAAAGTGTATAGTCTACTGGAAACCAAAGTTCAATATACAACAGAAGTTGATCTCTTGTTTCAGGTACGGAGAATACTCCCAAAACCCACCTTTCTTTTCTTGATCTCTTGTACTGGATTTTATATTGAGTCATTTGGAAAGACACTGAGGTATATAAAAATGAGGCTTTGCCAGCTTGGTGCTTGACTATGTGCAGATTTTGCTACTTTACTGTTTTGTGAAACTCAAACTGCATCTACTTCATTAGTTAATTGCAATGTTTAGATCATAAACGTACCTTATACATTCACATATTCACTACTTAATATTCGTACATGTAAGTAGACATATTATTCTGGAGCGTTGTCTCACCACGATTTCATACCCTGTGTGTGGACATCAGGTCGGTCCAACTGACCAAACTGTCTTAAACAATCAAAACTCTTCAAGTAAATTCTTGATGGCAACAAAATATTAAAGCTTGTATTGTGCTGCAAAATTTTGAACTTCAAATCCTGAAGTTCAGTTGGCTCTTTGATTTTGTTATGAGTTCGTTAGGCGTGTACATTTATTTTTATGTCTCAATTTATCTGAGCCACTTCACTATAGTCTAGACTTGCTTTGGTTTCTTCTAGTCTACATCAAATAAACATAGCGGTTATTTGTTTTTTGTTTTTTAGTCAAACCCAAATCTTTTTGGACTAAGATTTTGATGCTGTTGTTGTTGTTGTTGTCTAACACCATGCGTCTTGAGGGTAACTAACGTTTGTCTATTAGTCTTTGTATGCATGTACAAGGTTTTAGTGTCCTTGTATACAAAGGAAAGGGAATTTCAGTGATCACGTCAATGTCCTGGAGATAGATACAGTTGAATGTATCAATCAATGTCCTTAGCTTTTAACTCGTGGATTTGTTGCTTCTATATTGTTTGATGAGTAAACCGTTAACTCAACGTCTTTAGGTGGGGGAAATCATTCTTTGATTATAAGTTGAATGTAAATACCCCTTCACAGCTTCTCTACGTTAAGATATGAAATTCTATGAATACTTGCTGCCTCAACCTGGATACAACTAAGTCTCCAAGGTGCTGTTTGTGGTTGATTTGTACTCTTAACTGATCAATATTGCTGTATTTTACTTCCTCAAGTCTTAGTTTTACTAAAACATGGTTGATTTGAGGGATAACTCATGTGCTGGCCTAGGCCAGGATTATTTTTTAGGTGCGTGTATCTCACAGATTAGAGAGATTGTAATGCTTTAATTCTTTAGGTTCCTTAGCTTTTAGCTCTTGTTTTTATATATATATATATATATAACACCCTTAAATCTTTACTTGAAGTCATGTGTTTCTAGCTAGAATCTATAGTAATCTGAAATCAAATACTCCCTCCGTCCCACCTCAGTTGAGACCTAAGAGGTGGGCACAATAACTAAGGAAAAAGAATAAAATAAGGAAAATGTGTGGTAGAAATTGAAGAGAGAGAATGAGGGGTTAATAGTAGGTTGGTTGAATGAATTGTGTGGTGGAAAATGAAGAGAGAATGAGTGGGTGGGGTAGATTGAATATAAAACTATAAAAAGATTACCATTTTGAGGAGTCTCAAGTGAAGTGGGACGGACCAAAATTAAATAAGTCTCAAGTGAGGTGGTACGGAGGGAGTATATGCATGGATGCTTAAGCAATAAGCATGTGGTTAACTCAATAGGAAAATAGTGAAAATTCGCAGCTCTAGATGTAAAGGTCCGCAACATTTTTATGTTCAACTTTTCATAATGCTTTCCACTGTGTTATAACAACGGAGACTGGAATGTGTTGCTATATTTTATGTTTCTCTGCTTGCTTTTGTTGAGGAACTTCTTACATCTGGTAATTTTTTTCTTATTTTGGCCTTCCGTCCAAAACCCGAAAAACTATTCAAGTAGATGGGTGATCACAACAAAATAATAAAGCGGGTAATGTGTTACCAAATTTGGACTTTGTACCTAAAATGCAATTGGCGTTTTATGTTGGGAATTTAGTGGTACCCCGTTGCAATCTAGATCAAGAACAACAAACCCACAAGCACAATATGAGAGAATCACACACACAAGAACACAAGAATTGTTTACCCGGTTCGTTCAACACATGAACTACGTCCGGGGGCAATTGCCAAGCCAATATATTATTAATCACACCTTAATAATTTGCTACAATGTGTTCTAGGTCGTATCTATGCTTATATAGCAGTACAAGGAGATCTAAATCAAATTATGGAGAGATTGTGTCAAAATAGGAAACAAATCAGCCCAGCCGGCATATCGAGCGCCCGCTCACCCCTTACCAGGCGCCCGCTCGAATTAATATTCATGCGGACCAACCTTTCTGCCCAAATGAGCGCCCGCCTGGTCACCACCAGGCGCCCGCCTGCTCCTCCGCCAGGAACTCCCTCCTTGTTTGAACCATTTTTGATCTCCACTAACTCCCCGACTTAGACTCCTATTCTTCCTCATAGTTTAGGATCCAATCCCAACAATCTCCCACCTGGAGACTAAACTCATAAGCATAGAAACACCCATCAACTCCCACCACGGAGTGAACACCTTTGAACACATTTTACCCCCCTATATTGGCTTGACATTACCGAGCCTCCCGCTCAAGTACTAAGGCGAGTTGAAACCAAGCGACGTTTCAACCTCTCCGTGTTAGATAGTTCTTGCCTCCCCAAATCAGCTTCTACCTTGATTTCTCTCCGCAAGTCTAACTTCGCCTTCTCCCTCCAGACCCACCTTCCTCGCAATGCTTTCCCTTGAAACTTGGACACACCTTGTTTCTTGCATCGTCTTTTTTTTGGTCTGAACACGCTCTCTGTTAGGGCACTTGGACTTCCACACCGCGTTGATCAACTTTGTGTCCTTCTCCCCCCTAACATACCGTTTTTTGATGTCTCTCCTTTCTACACCAATAGGCCGGTTCTTTAGCCTCTTGCTCCCACCCGAGAGAATGTCAACATTGTAGGTAGAGTACAACATCTTCTCCTTAACCCCATGAGCTATCACCTTAGCTCCTTTTGTGACTTCCCAGGACCACCAGTGAAGGTCACACCATACCCTTCATCATCAAGTTGTCCAATAGAAATCACCCTCCTCCTCAAGTCCGGAACATGCATCACATCGTGCAATTGTAAAACAGCCCATTAGGTGTCTTCATCATCACATCCCCCTTTCCTTTGATCTTCAAAGGTTGATCATCACCAAGATAGACAACCCCAAAATCTCCGGTTTTATACCGCTCCATTGTTTCTGCATCCCACTAGCATGACAAGAAGCTCCAGAATCCAACACTCAATCTTCACCTGACTGCTCCTCTCCTAGGATTAATACATCCCCATCATCCACCACGTGTGCATCACCATCCTTCTCCGGACAGTCATAACTGATATGACCCATCGTGCCACAATTGTAGCACTTGACCGGCTTTTTCCCCTTTTTCGGTCCTCCCCTTCCCTATTTCTCTCCACCCTAAGTGCAGCCCCATCTGCGGAAGATTCTCCCCTTTTCTCTTTCCTTCTCAACTCCTCTTGAGGATGAGATCTCGAACCTCCGTATACACTAATGGTGTTTTCGACGTACTGATCGTTGTGACAGTTACCTCCCAACTATCAGGCAACGATTTTAGTAGAAAACATGCTAACACTTCATCGGAGAAAGTAATATCAACACTTTTCAATTGGTCCACCATACCTTGAAACTGCCGATATGACTCGCTGCTGTCTGCCCCTCTGACATCTTCGTATTCGCAACCTCTTTATCAAATGCACCTTATTGATGTTCGACGGCTTCTCATACATGTCTGACAGCATCTGTAGCAACCCCACCGTTGTCTTGGCCTCCATCGCGTTCCTGTGCAACGTCGTCGTTTAGAGCGCTCCTCCCGCTCCTAACGCCTTCTGATCTAACGTCTCCCAATCCCCTTGTGACATGTCTTTGGGTTTCTCCTTTAAGGATTTATGAAGATCCTTACAATAAAGGTAATCTTCAACCCTTGTCCTCCAAAACGTGAAATTCACACCGTTGAATTTCTCGTTGAGTTCTTCATCTTGATTGCTTCACAAAGTCCCCAAGAACGTGATTCAAAATAATCAACTGATGAAACTTTGAATCCTCCTAACCAAAGCTCTTGATACCAGTTGTTGGGAATTTAGTGGTACCCGTTGCAATCTAGATCAAGAACAACAAACCCACAAGCACAATATGAGAGAATCACACACACAAGAACACAAGAATTGTTTACCCTGGTTCGTTCACACATGAACTACGTCCGGGGAAATTGCCAAGCCAATATATTATTAATCACACCTTAATAATTTGCTACAATGTGTTCTAGGTCGTATCTATGCTTATATAGCAGTACAAGGAAGATCTAAATCAAATATGGAGAGATTGTGTCAAAATAGGAAACAATCAGCCCAGCCGGCATATCGAGCGCCCGCTCACCCCTTAGCAGGCGCCCGCTCGAATTAATCTTCATGAGGACCAACCTTTCTGCCCAAATGAGCGCCCGCCTGGTCACCACCAGGTGCCCGCCTGCTCCTCCGCCAGGAACTCCTCCTCTGGTTTGAACCCTTTTTGATCTCCACCACTCCCCCGACTTAGACTCCTATTTTTCCTCATAGTTTAGGATCCAATCCCAACATTTTAATCTTCTTATGAGATCTTTATGTAGGAGTACATTTATTCAGTGTGTCCCAGTTTATCATCCCTTTGAGGACACTGGTGGTTCGCTGAGTTTAATGCTAC